>NDGM011189589.1:0-12472 GCA_002564305.1 Octomys mimax
CAATAATTATTTTTAGTCAAGGTATGTATCCTTATCAGGCTTTTAAATGATTTTCCAAAGTTCATGATTAAAATTTGTTCCCCGCTATTGGTATTGTTGGGATTAGTGAAAAATCTAAGCAGTAGGGAAGAGCTAGAGAAGGTCACTGAGGGTCAGTCACTGAAGGGCACCTTGTGACCCCACCTCCTTGCTCTATCTCTTTCCTGTCTTTGCTTTGCATTGGCCAGGAGGGAGCAGTTCTTAACACCATGCTCTTGTGTTCTACTCTGTGTGCTTCCACCGAGACATGCACAGTGCTGCCACAGTCCCTGACAGCATGGCCAGCCCACCGTCAACATAACTCTGAACTCAGGAGCCCAAATGAACCAATTCTCCTTTTATGTTGCTCTGGTCTTTTGCCACAGCAACAGAAAACAAATTATTATGTAAAAGGCCAGAAATTTAATGTGTGTCTGTGTAAGCTTTCATTTTATTTACTTATTTATTTAAGCTTTCATTTTAAATGTAAACATATGAGGATGCAGTCTTCAGGGATTGACTCTTCCTAAGGGCTGTATCATGCTATAAATACAGTTTGCACTCTAAAGTTATGCTATTTTAATTTACACATTTGCAATATGGTTCCTATGATTAATCAAGCTTTTCTTGCCATATATTAATACCAGTTCTTATTTATTTATTTATTTATTTAGGTACCAGGGTTTGACCTCAGGACCTAGTGCTTGTCAGGCAGGTGCCACTGAGCTATCTCCCTAGCACAACACCAGTTTACCATTGATTCAGTCTTGTCTCACTAATTGTTTTCTGTGTATGGCATTGAACACAGTGAGCTGCACATGACTGTAGGAAGGAAGATGGGGACTCAGCTGCTGAGATCCATCGCCAGCTCTCTTTTTGTCTATCTGTTTGTCTGTTTGTAACAGGATCTTAACAAATTCCCCAGGCTGACCTTCAACTTGCAATTCTCTTGTCTCAGTCTCCTGAACATCTGTGACTACAGTCACATACCATGTGTCCAGCTGACCACCTATTTCTTTTAAATTTTATTCTTTATAATTAACTGGCTAAAACGCATATTGCTGAAAGAGAGAAAGTGCTCCACTGAGTCCATTTGTCCACAGAATCAGTTAGACACCTAGTTAATGCTCATCAGAAGGGATCACTGTGGAGGAGACTTTTAAATGTGGGAGACATGAGAATAGGGCAATTAAAGTGCTCACAGTTAAGTTTGCTGCAACAGTAGTCAGAGGGTAGTGCAGCTGCGAATGAAGAGCAGCATGAGCAGGAGAAGGTCACCTCGGCAGACTCGGAGTGTCAGGCTGCTTTGCGAGTGAGCTGTAAGGCTGAGCCCAGGCCTGTATATCAAAAAACCAAGTAGATTGATGCAACCGATACCAGAAACACTGAACATGTGCAGATAGTATATAGCGTGGCATGACCGTAAGGTTGATAGTTAAATATTGTTTCTTGGACTGATGTTACATGTATAAGAAATTATGTAGTGAGAATTGAAGCTAGTAATTAGTTTGTATTAATCTGAAATATTTAGTAGCTGTTAGATTGGAGAAATTGTACAGAGAAAAGCACATAAAATTGTTTCAATAACCTACGGAGATCAGTTTTACTTCTGATATGAATTTATAAATAATCCTCGTATATACTTCAGTAGGACTTGAAATTAATTATGTTAATCTTATTGTTAAGATAATAGTTTTCCTCTACTAAATTAAGTACACAAATACCATCATTACCCATGAATTGGGATAGCTGAATTTTGTTTTGTATTTCTTCAGGAAAGGAAAGAATAATAGGAAACTAATTCTAGCTCTGTAATTTTACCTTTTATCCAAATTTCAGATATACCTAAGTTATTTGCACTCATTCTACTATATTTCTGTCTTAATGTTGTACACAGGCCTTTATGAATAATAAAATAATTATTGATATAATTTGAACTCAGAACTTAATTAATTCACATATAATTATGACTGATATTTCAAGAATAGTTTTAATTTTTTTTTAAATTTATTTATCTATTTATTTATTTTGCACCAGGTCTCATTATGCAGCTTAGAGTCCTAGTGATCTTCCTGCCTCAGCCTCCCTGCTGTTGGAATTACTGGCATGCAGCAGCACAACTGGTTTCCGTAGCCTGCAAGATGCATCCAGGGGTCAGGGGTTGGCACAGCATGCTGTACCGGGAATCTAATCCTGGTCCCTGTGTTTGTCAGGAAGGCACTTAGACTGCTAAGCGATCTCCCCAGCCCAAGAATGCCCTTTTGATTACCTTTTTCTAATACTCTTAGTTCCCTACATTACCATTTATCCTTACTTTAAACTCATAATTTGTATAGGTTCCATTAAGTTCTGAAACCTGCCTACTCATGTAGTTTCTATTAGTGAACACTATTTCTCTGGAGTAACTATTTCATTGTTATATCAAGTTTTAAAATCTTTTAATAGAAAGCTTTGGGTTAAAAACAGTAATAAGGAAGAAATCATAATTACAGGGCAAATTTGAATTCTGTTTTTTAAATGAATGGATAGTGAATGCCTACATTGTCATAGACAAAATAGTTTCTTAGTTTTGCAGATATAATAAAGAACAAAGGTATCATTTTGCTTTTTTCCTTTTGTTTTTCTGGTACTGGAACTTCAACCCAGGGTCATGACACTGAGTATATTTCCAAATATTTATTTATTTATTTATTTATTTATAATAAGTTCTCACTAAATTGCAAATTTCTAAGGCTGGATTTAGATTAGGTCTCTCTGCCTCCATCTTACAGGTCTGAACCAATATGTGTAGTTCCCCAAATTGCCCTTGAAATAATGGGGTATTTAATTAGATAGAATAAACAAACAAATTTTTAACAAGGTGAATAAAATGCATTTGAAACCACCATGTATCTTAAATTCTACTATAATTTGATACACAGTGAGCATTAGAAAAATGACTTTGATTCCATGAATTAGGCCTTGTAACGCTCTCCAATGTAAAAATTATACTTATTTGAAAATGTTGTAGCCTGGATGATCCTACAAAGTCAACTGTTACAATTATTTTAAAGGATATTTTACTTATATTAAAATATAGGATTATTTAAAGAAGTTAATTTTATAGTCAGAGAGGTGAAGAAATTGAAATATCATTCTTATTTTATTCAGTTATACCACATTTGACCCAGATAACAGAAGACAAGGTAATCTTGGTTCAGCTAAATTGCCCCTACTATAAATTTTATGATTCTAAGTTAGGTAAAATGAATGAAGTGCTTGAATAGATGACAAGGTCATATTCGGAGTTGTCAGCAGTTTGATGCCTAGCATAGAACAGGGGTAGAACTTTGATTGCCACCAATTTTCTTTGTTTATGACATCTGCTTCCTGTGGCATGGAAAATGAAGACAAATGCAGGGATGGAGTTCAGGACAAATATTAGTTGTGACAATCAGTGATTCTGAGGTTGGTACATTTTTAAAAGTTTGGAAATGATCAAAGACAATCAGCTTTCCAAAATACCAGCAGTAGTAAAACAAAACAAAGCAAAGAAGAGGTACATTTATGTAAACAATTTCAATTTCAGATGAAAAAAAAATTCATTTTCAAAGAAGAGGACATGACAAGTTAATGGTGTATTTGAAATAATTCAGATATATAATTTCACACGGTCTCAAATGAAATAGTGTGATAAATGAAAATGTGAACGAAAGGGCAGTTATTGTTAACATACAAACAACCACCTTGGCTCTCATTTTCTTTTTTCTTTACAGATAAGAGATACTAAAAGTTAACCTTATGGAAATGTTTGTTAAGAAGACAAAAATCACTACTGAAGCTTGAAGATGTAAATAAATACACAGATTGTTTAGATGTGTGCTTTGGATTCAGAAAGCTGGGACAAACTTATGCAAAGCGCTGCAAAAGGACCTGTGCATAATTTTTCACATAGCAATCGGGTGACCATGGCTTCATATCACCTAAGACTTATGTACGATCTTCCTCATCTAAAAAACAGACACCACGTACTCTGTAAGGTTGCTACATGATGAGATGAGATGGTGCTCACAAAGTAGTTAATGTGGATTTCATGTTGTTGAAAAGTCCTATATTTAAAAGTCCTATATTTAACTCTTACCCATAATGTAATGGGATAGGAAGAGGTTACTCTGGGATGTAGTCAGGTCATGAGTGGGGTTACTGTGCTTACAAAGAAGAATATTAAGGCATTGACAACTGACATCAATGAACCAGGGAGAGTACCCGTGCCAACACGGCATCAGCTGAGACTCATTTCTTGGATTTCCCAGATTCCATATCTGTGAGAAATAAATGTTTGCTTTTTAGGGGCCGGGGAGATGGCTCAGTGGAATAAGCACTTCCCTGGCAAGCGCGAGNGCCTGAGTTCAATCCCCGGTTCCACAAAAATAAAATATAAATAAATAAGTAAATGTTTGCTTTTTAGACCCCAGAGTATGCTAATCTATTACAACAGCACAAAATGATGGCGATAATACTTACTGCATGTAAGACATTGTCAATGTACAGTTGGAATAAGATTAGGTCTCCATATATGTCTGTTGAAGAAGAAATGAATGTACTAGTGACTAGAGATGAAAGGGAGATGGCCAGCTGGCTGAGTGTAAGCCCTTTTTCCGAATTCTGAAATGGAGAAACTTTGATAATTTAAACGTTGTTCCTAATGGGACATTATAAAATATAGTTCTCACATTTAAAACTTGAGATATGAATGAAACTATTATTTTATAATAACTGATAAAACTTTATTTCTTCATTGGCTCAAAACTTTATAGATCCATATTTTGAACTGTGTGTGATAAAATGAGGACTTCTAATAGAAACTACCATTCTGTACAGTATTTAAATTGTTTTGGTAGCTGCAATTTTCCATTTTAGAAAAATATATGAGAAAATTTTTATACTCCATAAAGTTGTAACACATCGTGACTTGTCCAGATGAACATTCCTAATAATGCCCCATCTCCAAATATAAATTTGATTGATGATTGATGTAAATTAATATTTTTGGACCTAATCAATTATAGTTTTCTTTACATAAATCTCCTTTTTTCCAATCTATCCCATTAGCTTGGTAATCTTTTTTTTTTTCTTTTTCTTTTTGTATTTTGTGCAGGGTCTCTCTATGAAGCTCAGACTTGTAGGTATCCTGTGTTCCACCTCCCCAGCACTGGGATTGCAGGCATGTACCATCATGCCCAGTCTGAGCTCGGTAATCTTTAACATACTTATTCATTCAATGCATTTATTTAGTATTTTTGTCCTGCAGAATGAAGGACAAAATCACATCATCATTACAGTGCCCTAAAATGCATATAAATAATAATGAAAAAATATTTTTAAGCAATGGTACAAAATAGAATGTAATGAGGATTTAAGTTGAGTAAATTCTTTGACTAACTTCACATTCATTGAATGACTACCATGAGTCAAGTGTTTTGGCAGATTTATATTTTAGCATACATAGCCTCTGTTCCTTAATTTCTCCTTAACCTTATAAACTCAACAGAAATATTATCATTTTACAGAGGACAAGTGAAAAGTAACATCAGAAAAAGCATACCAAAGTCAGTTGAGGCTAAGAAATCTTTCAAAATATGTTTTTCCAGAAGTACATCATATTTTAAATAAAGATAACAATTAAAAATGTGTATAGTTTCTTTTCTCCTTTCCTCAGGCTTACTGTTAAACTCAGATTTTGTCAACTTTTAACTGGACCCATTTTAGTTCGCTCTGTAGCCCCAGGCCTAAATGTCTGCCGTGCTCTGTCCACACATACCTGGTCATGTTACTACTCTGGGCGAGTCCTTCAGGGAGCCCTATAGTGTTTCTATGAAGCCAAAGCTGCTGTGCGTCATGAGCTGAGCCCTCTTTCAGTTGCCTCCCCTCCACCCCAGTCTCTATGCTCCTAATGATGCACCCTGATGCTTCTGAGCACATTTGCTCTCAGCTTGGATTTCTTGTGGTTTTTTGGCAAGATCCAGGTCAGGCATTGCCTCCTCAGCTTCAGAGGCCGTCCGCTGCACAGTCTATCACCACACTCCACACAGGCCCAAGTAATGCAGTGAGACTTTTCTCCTAAATTGTGCCTTAGATAAAAGAAAGCAACAACTTATACTCAAGGGTCTTGTGCCATATAACTCATTTCCATTCTCTTCTTTATTCAATTACTATTTGGGAGACTTTTTTTTTTTTGAAAAAGAACTCCTTCTCTAAAATTATTTCTGATTTAGGGTGCTTTTATAGATCATCTTAAGAGTAAATATCAGAAAGGAAGATATCACTTTATGACAGATTAATAGTTAATTATAAATATAGGACACCTACAATTACCAGCAGTGAACACTGACAAAACTGACCCATTTAAGGACTGCTTCTGAAAATTACAGAAGAATATATTCTATAGGTAAAGTATAACTACAGACTAATTGAAAAAAAAAAAAACCAGCAAGTGAAAGAAAGCAGTGATTCTAACGTGATGGCTTGAGAAAAATTCCCAGTGACAGCATCATAAAGAATTTTTAAAATGCTATATTTCAGAAAACAGACAGAAGTGAAGAGGATGTACTTTAGCAAACTGTGTCAGATGACTCATAAAGTGGCTGCTTTGATGGCTAGACATCAATGTCTAGGGTGCACATGAAAGATTTAAGAAAATTGCTTCATAAAATATGAGTAAGAAAAAGCCATAACCAGATGTTTATATATTATCTGATAGAGTGCAATTTTAAATGCACTCGTATAATAAATTGATTAGCTATGTTTTATAAGTATACAATTATCTACTACTTTTCATCTAAAATAAACAGTACGTTCTTGCTACTTTCTCTTATTTGGGAAGTAGAGAATCACTTAGTAGCCAACTGTCATTTGTCTGGATACATATGAATCTTTTTAAAAGTCTCTCTTTATTTCTCATTATCTTCCTCTCTCTAATACTACTAATTCCTTAACAGAGTGAGAGCTAAACAAGGGAATAATAAATACTAATTAATGAACAGTTACAGAAGAAATCACTGAATCACACTTTTTAGCTATTTCATACAGTTTCACTTGTAGAAAACATTTTGTATTTTTTCCTAGCAAAAAATCCATTGTGAAATGACTGGGGAATGAATTTCATACAGTGGCTAAGTGGAGGATGTCTTGGCAACATTGCACTAGATTTTTTTTACTTTTAGAAAAACAAATTGGTTTCCATCTTTGAGCATAAAAAATTCTGTGGATGTATAAATTTAATGAGACTGAACTGAAATTTTTCATGATGCCTTTTGGTCCCTGACTAACGTACTAAATTTTATTCGGTAAACTATTTTACACACTAAACTATTTTTAGAGTAATAATTCCAACATGCATGCTATCTTCCACTAGCAACTGAGGCTCTCCAGTAAAACTTGATCTCAGACTTCAGACTGAATGATTAGTGTTTACTGGGAGCAGGCTCCACCTAGGCCTTATACAACCAGAAAGATTTTAGCTCTCAGGGAAACCGAATAAAAGGTTTTCATGAAAAGGCTTCATCAAAGCTTTCATTTTCTTCAAGCACTCTTTCTGCAGTTTAACCTGCCAGACAACTAAATTGCTGACACCAAAACACCGACCCAGCCCTACTCTCTCCCTTTGGAAATAGGATGCCCTGATTAGACCCAGGGATCCAGTGTCAACTCTATTTAGACCTGTGGCCGTCTATTTCCAGTCTATTTGATGCTGAGAACCAAATAACTCCATAGTAAACTCTTTGTATGCTAGAGACAGCAAAAGACAGACCTTTGATGAATCACTATATTAAACCTTGATAGCTATTGAGGAAAATCTAATCATTGTTTCCTAACAGTGCTTTATTCTTATAATACCCTACTTTTTGTTCATGTACCCATGGATCCACAGATTTTCTCTCCCACTCTTTTTAACCAAGTTTTCTTTGAAGTTTAAAACTATAAAGATGTTCCTTCCTTTGCATTTGTAATATCAAGCCTTTGTTTTCATAACGTGATCACGCAACACTAAACCATTCTTTTTCTGTTGTTTGACAGTCAGCTTCCACACATATCTAATTGCAAGAAGTTGTAAGGGTTGTACTCTTTTAATTACTATTCTTCTTACTGAGAAATTCATCTAAATTATTTTTCATCCAAATTAATGGATGTTGTCAGATGGTTTGTGCTACGTTTTACTTTTTGTTTTTTTACAGGGCTTATACAGGGCACCACACTGAAAAAAAAACATACTTCCTCTAACTTTTACTTATTTTTAAAGTGATTATGTGACACAGTTGAGTTCCTGCTTCTGTTTCACTGTCTCTTCTTAGTCTTTGAAAATTACCCAGTTGTCTCTTCCTAGAATGGTCTTAAGTTATTTTCCTTTACATGAGGTCTCCATAACGGCACTCAGTGAAAATGTCATTCTGAGTTCCTGGGGTTTGCCAGTCTTCCCTTTCCTCAGTTAAATTACTGTATAGCCAATTGGCTCATAACTTACATTTCTAGTAGGGATTTGGTAAAATATATTGCCATACTTTTTTTTTTTGCAGAAAATGAGAATATATGTAATCTCTCATGTCATAAACTATCCTTCTCCTTGGTTAATATTCCAATTTCATTCTTACCCAAAATAGAAAACGATATCCTCTCTGAGAACCTGAGAAGGTCCCATCTAGTAACTACTTTCAGCTTAAATATACTATCTTTGGACTATAGATAATATTTATTAACTGTTGGGGTTTCTTTTGTACATAGACACATAGACTCAAATTAAGTTTGCAGAAAATGATAAAAGAAGGTCAAATGTCAATTTGACTGTGAAAAAGGAATGAACTTATTCAAAAGGAAAGAGTTACTGAGCTGAGGAGAAGGATAGGAGAGGGAGTGGGGGAAAGAGATTTATTGATGTGTGTAAGTAGGAGGGTGGTTTGGACAACTATACTATGCATTTCTTCTGGTCTACAGAGAAGAAAAGATAATACCTATTTTTTTGTCTCCTTTTTTCAGCTGATTGTACTTTTTTCTTCTTAATTTCTTATATGTTTGTTTCTTTCTTCTTCCCATTTTACATTTATATATCTGGTAATATGAGTAAGTGGTTGGATGCCAACACTATGTGTTACAACAAATAATGTGAAATTCATATTACTTTGTTAAGCAAAATTTTGTGTAAGTTGTAATTTTTTCTTTTAATGCTACTTTATATTCTCTTTAATTTTTTAAAAGTCTTCAGTCCTTTTTTAGTGTTTTGCCTTTATTAGTAAATGTTTATAGTTTATAATAATTATATTCTATGGGGAACTTAATACATGTACATAACATATCTTAATACTGTTCATGCCTTTCTTTATCCCTAACTCTGATCTCAGTATGAGAAAGGACAGGTTGTCAAGATTTTTAAAATATAGTCTCTATTGTCTCCTTCAAAATATTTCAGAAAAAATATCATAGTCAAAATACATCTGTATAAAAATGATGACATTCTACCTAGTGTTTGTTTGGAAGTGATACATGGACAATGGAAGTTAAAATTTCTATTGAATACTCATTTTATGAAAAATTCTTTCATCCTAGTACTATTCCCTTATTATTCCATAATAGAAAAGTAAACAAGGACCACTGCATCGATACTATATAGTAATGTTGATTTATCCAGTTAACAGAGGAGAGGCTTGATAACTGTTAATTTTTATGAACAACTGTCTTCCAAAGTAAAATAGAAACATAAGACAATAATTAGAAGATAGTGTACTTTTCTTCAAGGGGAAAAAGTTAATGCTAAGGAGCATAAACTATATAAAGTCATTTCTCAATTAACTGAGAAATTAATTTTAAATGTAGAACTATTCGCTCATTTTTTTTTTTTTATGTGTTTTAGTACAGCGTCTACAGGATCTCACTACATGCAGCTTAGACTGGTAGCGATCCTCCTGTTTTCAGCTTCCAAAGCACTGGGATTACAACCATGCTCAACATGCCCAGCCTCAGTCACCCTCCCAGCATGCCCTGAGGGCGGGGCCAGCATGGAACGCATGGCCATTGAACCCTGGTCCCTGCATCTGTATAAACAGGTGCTTTAATCCACTAAGCTATCTGGCTGGGCCTTGCTTAGTAATTGTTAAACATCAATTCAAGCAACTTGTGCAGATCGTACATAGCTTTCCATTTCATGTTCTTTTTCTCACTATGCTTGAAGTTTTTGGTGTGAATTGAAATACATTTTATATTGGGTGACATGATAATTCTACAGCTGAAATCTTTGTGGCCTGACAGTCTTTTTACATCTCATAAACTATATTTTAATGGCATGAAATAATTTATGATAATCAAATTTAGTCACCTTTAACTAAATTTGACCCAGTTTCTTAATCTTCAGAATTCTGTAGCTTTGAATCACTTTGATATATGAACTTATTTTGAAAAGTTCTAGACTTTAGAGTTTGAGGAAGAATGTGTTTCTTAACTTCACTGACTTTCAGAAAATAATCATGACGTATAAGCATCTGCAAAGTGCTCAGAGATGCATGTTACTAGTGTAGTATGTGTTAATACGATATAAAATCACAAACTGTCTCAGTGTACTCCCTGAGAAATGACCACAACCCTCAGGATTAACACTGTTCCAAGAGACACGCCTCCTAATATGGGTTCATGGGTAATGGGATGTCCCCGAGCAATACTGGGGAAAAGTGACAACTATGCAAGAGAAAGTCATTTACAATTATAGCAAATAACACTCAGAATATGACACCATTTTTCTTCCTGAAAGGTAAAGATTTACAAGCTAATGTTAGAATAGAAAGTTGGGTTACATGTTTCAGGACTAAATAAATATGCAGAGGAGTACAAGTATTAACTTGTATTCAAATGCAAATGACATAATATTTGTCAAGAATGTAAAACAACATTTTAGAAAGCATTTTTAAAAAAATGTACTTATGTATGTATGTATGAATGTATGTATGCACGAATATATGTATGTATGTATGTATGTATGTGGTGCAGAGTCTCACTATGCAGCTCACACTTATAGTGATCTCCTGCTTTCAGCCTCCCCACTGTGGGGATTACAGGTGTGCTCCCCCACGTCTGGCTTGGGGGCCTATATGGTGTAGCATGTGGTATGGTGAATAAATCAGGTCCTTGTGCTTTCCAGAAAGGCACTTTGACTGCTGAGCCATCTCCCTGTCCTTACAAAGAATCCTCAGCTAACATGGATATAAGTTAGAATACATTGAGATTAGAAAAGCAGTGATAAGTTGAACGAATTTTTTTCAAGATACGTGACAATATCCAGAAACGGGGAAAATTGGGACAAAATATATGAAATTAGAGAATGTTTTCAAGGAGTAAAAATTTGTTAGAGCTAGAATTTAAAAGCGTTACAGAAATGCCACTGTGGCATATGCACTAACAGTGTCTACATTATTTAATTCACAAAATAAAGTTCCAGAAATATTAAGAACTATTAAATTTAATGTATTTTATTTTAACAGAAAGAATATGAAGAAAAGGCAATAAGAGAACTTCATAAAAAGATGTGTGTGTTAATAGAAAATTTTGCTTCTTAATAGCTATTCAATTTTAATAGTAATTTTGCAGCAATTTAGAACCTTAATTACAATAGTCAATTAAAACCTAATCTAAAATTTTACATAATTTTGAAAGCAAAAAATATTTTAATATTTAATTTGTGTATAGAACTTTCACACAGAATATGGTTCATCTAACTAGAGAAGGACTTTGAATAAGCAATATAAAATCAAAGCAAAAGCAAAAATATAAATACATTCAGAGGAAAATCAATGCAATTACATAATATAAAATTAGCATTTATAAATATGTTCAAGATAAAGCATCCAATATATGTTTTGGTGGAGTGTTGAAAATTATAAAATAGAGAAAAGAAATAAAGAAGAAAAATGACTAATGTGATTTGAAATTAAAATCGAAAAGCAAAATTTAGTAACTTTTTGCAAGTGCCAATGACATGCTAGCCACATTTGAAGAGAAAATTTTGACCTGGAGAATAAATGCACAGAATAATTCTATGTAAATAAACATGAGGCATATGCTGAAGCTGTGAGGGAATAGTAAATATAATTAGAAAATGGAACTCAGAGCAATATGAAAACAGATAATGGGTAATAGCAGGATTTGTTCTTCATAAAGTTAGCAAGAGCCACTATCCCACAATTTCCAAAGATTTTTCACACTACAAGAAGAATGAATATGAAAACATCACATCTAGCTATTAAATTACAAAACAAGAATAGGAGCATCTTGAAAATATATCAGCTATGGGGCCAGAGAGATGGCTCAGTGGAATAAGTACTTGCCTGGCAAGCACAAGGACCTTAGTTCAATCCCTGGTTCTGATACAGGGAGGAAAACTGGTCTCGGGTGGGTGACCTCCAAACCATATAGGGAACCTCCAAATGACATAGAGAAA
>NDGM011189595.1:0-16765 GCA_002564305.1 Octomys mimax
GAGAGGGGGAGAGAGAGAGAGAGAGAGAGAGAGAGAGAGAGAGAGAGAGAGAGAGAGAGAGAGCGCAGTAGGCCAATCAACTACCATAGCTTCTGCAGCCTGGAGAAAATCCATGTCCATACAGGTAGAGTGGGAACATCCTAATCCTGTGGCATATGCCAAGCACTAGGATGAGTCTCAGGTGGGTATTGTCTGAGCAGTGGGCCCAACATCACTCTAAACCCCACTCTGGATCTGCCTGGCAAGGTGTAAGAGCAAGCCACAGAAGAATCTGATTCCTAAGGCCTTCGCTGCAGGCCAGGATACAATATAGCACTACTGAAAAGGATATAAAACATTCTGGACTCCAAACACACAAGTGAACTATAATGAACTATCCAGAGAACCAACTAATTACCGGGCACAGAAGGACAAGTACATGACAGAGATGACAGAATTGCTAAAGCGGGAGGTGATGAAGACAGAAATGCAAGATTTATTTTTTAAATAGATCTTTTCTGAGATGAAAAGTTTAGTACCTGAAATGAAAAGTATACTAGATGTGGTGGCACATGCTGCGACCCCAGCACAGTAGGGGACTGAAACAGAAAGATGACAAAATTCATAGCCCAGCCTGGGAAGCTTGGGGAGTTAACAACAGTCTGTCTCCAAAGAAACAAACAAACAAATGGCTGGGGATACAGCTCAGTGTGAAGGCCCAGTCAATCCCCAGTACTTCCTTCCCCACCAGAAGAAGAGTTGGTGGCTTGGAAGACATCCAATAGAAACTATCCAACACGAAGCATAATGGGATGAAAAAGACTTTAAGAGGCACAAGTTATATTTGGGATAGTGTCAAGTTGTTTAGTAGACGTCTGACTGAACTCCAGAGGAAAGTTAAGCCACTACTTGAAGAAGTCACGGCTGAAAATCTCACCCATTTAGTAAATTCTAGTTCTTTTTCACTTCATAATATCTCTGAGAACATTTTACTCTACAGCAGTCGGTGGACCTCATCAATGATTCAGGCAGACAAAAGGCAAAAACATTCAAAGCTGGTAGAGAGAAATTCGACACGATGTCTTAACTATTTTACCAAAAACAGAGAAAGAAAAAGCAAAAAAAATAAATAAATAAATAAAAATAACAAGCCCAAGAAGTGAATTAAGACTAAAATGTCATGGGGTATTTTAACTGTAATTCTGAATTTCCTTGTTCTAATCAATCTAAATCAGACCCTAATGATATTTAACAGTAGCTACTTCTAATTCCCATAATAGGCAAACAAAAGGGAGGTTAAAATAATTCTATTATTTCCCAATGACGAAGCAGACTGAATATTTCAATTATTCTACTTATTATAGTACACAAAGAACAATACTCTATAATCTGCTTCGATATATATAGGCTCTTTAACCACACCGTGGGGGGACTAATACAGTCTCTTCAGTTGAGCTGTACTGGCTGATTCAGTGTTGGAATAAAGTACTTCACAGATTAGCTTAGTCTGCAGCACTTAAAGGTCAGGATTTATTGTAATGTAAATCACAAAGCAATTTTATCTTGACAGAGATTACATACTGTTACAATATTTCTCGCCGAATCTAGTGATGCGTTTGCTTTTTCTTTGCAACTGCTGTGCAGATTGGACTGTAGCCCAGAAAAGAGAGATGGCAGGCTGCTTGGGCTTTTTAGAAACAACTTCATTCTCTTCATTTTTCAAAATTCCACAAGAAAAAATAAAACTCTGAAAATACATCTAAAATCAGACATAAATACTTGTAAACCTGTATGGTCCCTGGGCTCTGGGGTATTCTCATATCTGAAAATGACCATTTCTCAAGAACTGAAGTGTTTTATAATTGCCCCATACTCACTTTTGATCATTTATACCAAGTATTCTTGATATATTCTCTAAGTTACCTGTTTTAAGCAAGCACAAACAATAAGAAGCACTCCTATTTTTCACTGACAGAAATCACAAGCAAAAAGACAAATACAAATAAAATAAGGTGACTGCTTTAAAGTCTGATTGTTCTGGTCTCTATAACCCAATCTGAAGACCAGCTGAGAAAAGCCTTCCCAATTTCACTGTTCTCTTGAGGGTTAAGGTAGAAGGAGCTGAGGACAAATACCAGGAAGCACTTTCTGATTTTTCAGAGTACTAAATGAACTGCTCGAAGACTTTGAGGTGTCTTCGCTCCTGATATTCTCACGACAAGACCAGTCCACCCTCTGTCATAAATCACACCATCAGCATGGAGAAAGTCTACCAGCACATGTACAGGATTTTGCTGATTTTGTTCACTGTCACGCATAACTTACATTAATAAAACACAAAAAACCTGGCCCAGCCCAGAAGTTACCAGAACATGTATCTTAGGCTAATGTTTGCCTGCGATTATTCCATTTCTATTCCCCTCCCTGGAGCCATGACTGGGTACTTACCTCCAACCTCGGCAAAGTACTTCGCTTCCACTGAAGCTTATGCAATCTGCTGCTGTTTATTCAAGCAGTAAGTAGTATAATCTTTCATTCTGGCTGCATCTTGTCTAATAGGGCTTCCCACGTATCAGTCATCCCAGGTCAATTTCATGTATCTGTAACCCAATTATTGTACGATTTGCTTAACTCTTTTTAAATCAATTCAGATTTTTACCTAAATAAATTTATTGTAAAATAAAACTTTTTCACTTCCAAAATTATAAAAATATGACATGATGGCTTAAAAAATCATAATATTGCTGTCTACAATTTCCCGATACCTTATTTTGAGAAAGGCAAGCTATATTTATAAAAATATGAGACACGTACTACAGGTTCACGTGACAATATGACATTCATAAAACACAAGCATTTTAATAAAATATATTCATAAAATGCAAACATCCTTATCCACAGTACCCTGTATGATTAGGCACAGGCTCTGCATCCAAAGGTTTTCTGTGGCCTGATTTGCCTGGGACAGTCCAAAGTTCAGGTGTGGTCTTGCCCTGGGGTGACTACCGGTCATTCATTTATCACTCTCCAAAGCTTACACATTTGAACAATTCTCAAATAACTTAAAAAGCAAAATAAAAGACAGAGGAGAGGAAACAGGGAGACAGACCTTGCTGAGGCAGGAGGGGATCTGAAATGGGGTGCAAGGGAGAGGGAGAGCAAGGGAGGGAAAAGGAAGTTAAATAGACCAAGATGCACTGCGTGTAGGTACCAGCCACCCCCCGTGAATGTACTTAGCCTATGGTGAAAACACACACTAACAAAAATATTTCAAAGCATGATGTGAACCACCCGAGGAAAAAGAGGCCTCGCAATGTTTCTGATTGGCTTTTCTCATATCCATTGCACAGCTCTCCAGTGCTAGGAAAAAAATGCATTTGACCTGGAGACCCCTTGAGAACTTTCAACACATTATTTAATTTAATCTTTCCAACAACTGTGCGAGCTACGTGTTATCTGCAAATTACAAACGAGGAAGAAGCGGCAGCACAGGGAGGCCTGCAGACTCACGCAGGTCTCCACCCAATGCCCCAACACAAGCAAGACCTCTTCCAGGTCTCTGCTCCATGTTCTGGGGTCTTTTCTAGGGAACCGGGGGAAAGAAGTGGGACCTTAGAAGGAAAAAGGCAGGGACTAGGAGGGAAAAGAATTCTAGAACAAGCCGAGTCCCTCTCACTGGATTTGGAAAGGTGAGGGCAGGGAAGGACATGGGTGCAACGACACACGCTCCCACCTCGCGAGCCCACCTCCCACTAGCACAGCAGTAGACGAGGGTGACAGCGTGCGTCCCTGGGTGTTGGCCTCTGGCCCTGAAAATCGAGCCCCTAATTACATTTATAACCCAGTCTTTTTCCCCTGATTCCAAAAAGAATGAGGAGGAGGCCCAGGAGGCACCCTACGCGGCCGTGGAGGTGTGAAGAGAGGGGGAAGACTCGGACAGAAGAGCCACCCCGCCGCCCTCCCCTCCTCCCGTGCCCGGGTCTGGCCCCAGGCCCGCCGATCCGGCTCACGTGGGGAGGCCGAGAGCTTTATATTACACCCCTGGTTTACACCCTGAGAAACGTCTGGTGAGCTGCAAAATACACTTTGAAGCAACTTTCGAAAAGGCACATCTATATTTACCAATGTGTTCCACATGATTAAACTGTGAAATTTGTCTCTCGTTTGGCAATACCTTAGAGAGATGTTGCGAGGTTTAGGAGGAAAATGCCTGTGAAGTGCCTGAAATCCCAGGGAAGGAAGGTACCCTCCATCCACGGCGCGGTCGCACCCTGGCGCTCTATTGATGCAACAGCAGGGAAAATCGCGTAAGTGATGATGTCACGACGCTGTCACGCCACATCATCCTCAGCGAGAGAGCGAGAGAAAGTCTGTTTTCAAAGTGCCTCTCCCCCTCCTCTTCGGCTTGCGAAAGCATATGGTATCCAAAACTAGTTCACAGTGAACTTCAATTCTGCCACTGCTGTAAATGAAGTTTCTTCTCAGACAGATGTCAGTGCTAAAAATTTGGTGCTCATAAATACCAAATTTACATAAAATCTATATAGCTTTTTTTCTTTTCAAAAGTCTTTCTTAGTTGATGTAGGCTGACTGGCTGGGACTCAGAGTTCACTTACTTGTTCCTGTAATCACAGTACATTCCCAGACGTACTAATTGGGAAAACAGTGATTTGGGCAGAATCATGAATGACACCCCTGGAGCCCTACCTGGCCACAGGTGCCACGTGTCAGATTACGAGCAAAAGGATAGAAGTCTGAAGGCTAACACCTTCCCTGTTCTCTTAGATTTGTAGTAGAAAGTGTAGGTCACTATTTATGGAAATGCAGCATATGACAAAGTCAGAATGACTCTTGTAGGTACTTCCCTCTCCAAAAAAGCTCTTTAAAATTATTTGGCAAGGCAAACCTGAGTTTATCACCTGTCATCATGAGTAGTAAGAATCTCAGTCCTGTCTCTGCAAAAGGAAAGGCAGAGCCCATTTCTGAGAGCTGGGGACTTAGTTGAAGGCAATCTTTGCTTGCTGAGAAGGACCTTGATCATGGTTGAGCAAAGGTAGGCTTATGAGCTTAGTGTGGTCAACCTAAGAAGGGGGAGCTCAGGAGAAAGAGGTACAGAGCAATTCTTAACAAGTAAACAGCTCTTTGATCTCCGTTGGTTGGCATGGTCTAACATCTGCTTAAGTGGAATTTAAGAAACTTTTAAAAATGAACAATAAAATTGCTGACAACTTTGTCTTCTTAGGCAATAATTTTCTAAAGTAGTAAAAACAAGTGGATGAAGATGGGGAATAATAAAGTCACACGATGAAGCCATTTAAATCCACAAATCGTGTTTGTACAAGCTGTAAGCTATAGGAAGGCGCTGGCTGGGATGGCAGCAGACACAACCCTGGTATTCCTCAAGCTCTGTTGGAAAAGCCTGGCACACTAGCAGCGGCTCCTTTTCTCGGAAAGGAATTTATTTTAAGCCACTGTTTCGGTTTCGATCTAAAATGTTCCCCCAAAATATTATGCAAAGAGGCAGGGTTTGGGGAAAATGAGGGGAGGGAGGGTGGGACAGTTAGCCTCATTAAAGGCTCGCTCATTGATGGTTGAAAGCTGAATAGGCAGGGCCCTGCAGGAGGAAGTGGGCTCCCAGGGTGCATCATGGCAGGGTGGGTGTTACCTCTGGCTCTCTTCCTGTTCTCTCTGCCACATCTCTCTGCCCTGACGGTCCTTCCCTGAGCCAGCTGACCATGGAGAGAAATATCCTGAAACTCTGGGCCAAAACAACCCTCTCTTCCTTTAAGTTGCAGTCCAAGTATTTTGTGACAAAGAGGTGACCAGCACAGCCGCGAAGCAAGCCACAGCTTCACTGAAACGCCACTGCCCTGTACCCCTTCCTCACTGCTGACTACCTGCCTTATGGTCACCATCCATGGTTCACTAGTGACTGTTCCTCTTCCTACTTGATTTAACATATTCCTATGAGTGCAGCATAAGTAAGTTAATGCTTAAAGGACAGCCCTCAAGGTGCTTTGGAAATGTCCCTTTGTCATCCCCTCAAAAAAATCACAATCGTAACACTGCTTGTCAATGTCCCTTGGTCTATGGATGAAATCTAATCTTTGCAACAGGTCTCTTGCGGCACACTGCCCTTTCCATGCCGGCTTTCCCCCATTTCTGAGCACATATGCGTAGTCTGTACTGCAGTCATGCTAACTTCTCTGCAATCCCGAAATAGGCTTGCTTTTTCTTCCCTCTGCTGAGAGTCTTGCCCTGCAAAGCTGCGTCTGACGGAAGTTCACCCAGTTTCTTCCTTCTCTTCCTTCTGAGGAAGGGTACATTAAGCAACAAACCAGGAAGGTTGATTTGCTCCCAATGGTAGTTGGGATTGGAGGTGAAAATAGCATGCTGGATAGGATCAGGCGGCAAGTGTGTGTTGGATTGACCGGCCGTGGCCCGGCACGGGCCATGCTTAACCTGCTAAGAATGTCTCCTTTGGGGGGAAAAAACTCCACTTTATCTTGTGACATTACTTTGTTTTTGCATTCCCTTTCATTATATTTTTTTCTTTCATTTCATTAAGCATAATTACATGAAATCTGCATCTATTTTAACAAGTCGAACAATAGAGAGTGTTTTTGAAAGATAATCCCTGTCTCTCATCTTCCTACAAATCATACCCCCTTGTGGTAATAAATGCTAACAGCTTACCGTCCTCTCATTCCTCTGGTCTTGGGTGGGTAATACTGAGATATAGTTTCTGCAGGCGCAAATAGACAAATCTCACAATACCTATGTGAAATGAAGATGGCAAATGTGTGAAATTCTTTTTAAAAATACTAATGCTAAGATAGACTACGGGAGGGAATGATCTCCCCAAACTACACTGACTGAAATAAATCATCTCTTAGGGTCTACTCTTACATGATTAGACAATAAATCTGTTTTTAGGAAATAGAGTATACTCTTAAATAAAGATAAATGTATAGAATGGCAAATTCATAAATCAGTAACATCATCATCATCATGTCATCAAATTGTGTGCACTGTACATAATTATGTGTGTTATATTTTTGTAGGACTGGTTAAAAAAAATAAGCAGGGATGTTTGCACCAGTGTCCCCCAAAGCTTGTGAGTAATGTGTTGTCCTGAGTCATTAAAATGACTATGGTATCACTAGGCAATAGCAATTATTTTTAGCTCCATTATAAACTTAGGGTGCCACTGTCTTTTATGTTGTCTGTTATGGACTGAAGGACTTGTGTTATCACATGACTGTAAATTAACTCATTTAACTTTTGGTGAGCTTTTGATTCTACTTTGCCTGAAGAGACAGATCCATCTCCCCCCACCCGTATTTTGAAGGATGGTTAGAATCAAAGGTCACGTGACCATTTCATGTGCTCCAATGTCAAAAATGAGCAAAAGGAAACATTCCATCCTCTTCATCTTAATCCTCTTTCTGCCTGTGGATTGTGACCAGTCCACGGAAGAGTTAAATCAGCATACTTCAGTGCTGTTCTCAGAAATAATTTCCAGCACCAAGATGGACTGTCCTGTGTCTCACAGTAAGTAACTTAGGATGGCATTCTTTTTCCTCCTGGTGACAGGAGTGGAAAGTATAACTCTGATTTTGAGGACCCCTTCTGGAGGATACCATTATTTCATGCAAAAGAAATTCGATAGAGTCATAATTATGTTTTCATTATATATAAGAACAATTTGAATGAGGTTTGAAGTGTATATATGGAAAAGTTGGGGCACAAAGGCAAAAGACAATCTTAGGAAGGCAAAACCAGTCCAAGCAGCGCGGCAATAAGAGCATCAGCACTCCAGAGAACATTGTTCACTGTACGCCGCTCCACCCTGAACATCATGCCTGACTCATAAAAAACAGTCATTAAATATTCATCCGCATTCACTGTCTGACTAAAAGATACAAATAAAAATCTTCAAAGCAGAATCAATCAACCAATCATAATACAATAAAGCTTCAATTAATCAGAACAATTGGGAGGTGGTTTGTTTTAATACAGCCCTTGGTTAACTAATCATGAGTGAGAAAATTATTTTCGTAGATCAAGGTTGCCCCTGGAAATCCTCCCAACTGTTTCACTAAGCAGTGCAAACTTTATTACATCAAAAAATCACTTGGAGAGCATGCTGAGCTGCAGCTTCATGGGCTCCATGACAAGAGATTCCACAGAAATTTAATGCATGTGGCTGGTGGAGCCCAAGACAAAATTTGGAAGAGCATTAAAAACCTGTGCTACCGTGTCCTGACTGAGCCGTGTGGGGTACCTGATCTGTAGGCTTCTTTCTCTAAGAATAGATACTCTGCCCCTTCCAGAGGGGTCACGGCAGCCACGTGTTGTCCAGTGGCCTGATGTTGCACACCACAATGAACTGGGCTGGGTGTGGATGCCGGATCAAAGCTTTTCCAGTCAGAAAAGCTGTATAAGACTCTCAGGAAGAGTCTCAGAAAGAGACTCTTCTCTCTCTCTCTCTCTCTCTCTCTCTCTCTCTCTCTCTCTCTCTCTCGAAGCTGTATAAGACTAAGAAATTCTAGTTTGTGTCTCATAGTAAAAACAGAGGCCATGAATGCCAATGCTGGCAGATAGGACGGTGGGATTCTAAGGAAGTTCTCTTCAACTTTTCAATAAAGTAAGAAGAAACATCATCAGCTGAAAGGAATGGCAAGCGCTAGGAGCGGGCTGTAAGAGGAAGACTGAAATAATCACTCATTCAGCCACCTCCTAAACTTGGGTATGTATCAGGATGCCTGCTAGGACTAGACTCCCACAGGAGGCTTGCAGTCATGAATTTCAAATGAAAGTCATCAGTAAGGTTGTGTGTTTTTCAGTAACCACCATCACCTTTTCACTACACATTCATGGAGGTAGACACAAAACAAGTGGAAGGTTAGGTTTAACCAGAAATATGGTTTTGATTCAGGACAAACAATGAATCAAAAAAAAAACAAAACAAAACAAAACAAAAAACCAACCAGAAAATGATGTCAAGGGAGAATCACGATTTTTATAAACTATGCAATGGAGAGGAGATGTCAAGAGGCTGAGAAGTGAAATGGTAGAATTAATAGATTGAAGATCCTAGTGGGGTTTAAGATTATTGGAGTCAAGGTACTAGAGAGAGAATGATGGAAAGATAAAAAGTGACAGAGAAGCCAGGCATGGTGGCACACACCTGTAATCGCAACACTCAGGAGGCTGAGACAGGAAAATCATTGCATATTCAAGGTTAGTCTACGCTACCTAGTAAGTTCAAGGCCAGCCTGTACTACATAGTGAACTCCTTCCTCAAAAGGCCAAAAAAAAAAAAAGTGACAGAAATAGACTGTATGAAACTAAAAATATGGAGAGTTGATAAGTTTCACAGTATGGCTAAGAAAATTAATGTGGTAACTAAACGAGTGAAAGTCAAGGAATTGAAGGATCTGAATGTTAAAAAATAACTATGAAAATAATTGAAGTTGCCAATAATTAAGATTAGAAATGGTATTAGTGAAAGGGAGGCAACGAGGAGGGGTGAACTCTGGGGGATGAAAAACAAGCCTTTGTTCCCCATACTTGAAAAATATCCTGAAAGTCTCCCTCGTGATAGGAATGACTTTGTTATTCTAGTTTGCATTTACAAGATGACCCCTGAGGGACCTCTAGTTTGTACCAATGACATGACTCAGAATTGGACCGGCTACTCCACAAGACCAATCATATGGGCCCACGTGCCGTTGACCTAGCCAGGGATGGAGTGGGCCTGGAGACTGAGTTCAGTGGTTACTGGGCCAACCAACTATTCCTGTGTAATGAAATCTCAATAATAACTTGACATGGAAGCTTGGGTGAGCCTCCCTGATGTGTATTGTGATATATCACTGTGTCAGGATAGTTATAAGTCTGGATTCCATGGAGGAAAGATACCAGACAGTTCACATTTGGAAGCCTCTCAGACGTCACCCAAGGGGTTGCTACTTTTAGCTCATTCTCATTGATATCCTTTTGGAGCTTTTAGGTATATGGTGACAACCCTGTAAAGAACACAGCTAGCCTGAATTTGGCAGGGCTTCCTGGAGCAACTCCAAAGCAGAGTCTGAGTCCAGTTTATTGAGTTGGGTCTTTTATGGATAGGGAACGGGGGTTAATGGGATGGGTTAAGTGGGGTGGCACAAAGTAGGGAGTGGGATTGGAGGAGTGAGTGTGGTTGAGCACATGGCTTTAGCAATGAGTTCTGACCTAGCAGATAGCATGGATATGTCACCTCCTAGCAGAGTAGGCACTGTTCCTGGGCCCAGGTGGGGTCTGCAGGATGTAGGAACCGGTACTGATTATGCTTGGAGCTCAGGAACTTGGCAGCTGGGATCAGCAGATAGGGGTCAGATTTATCAGGTGTAATAACCTGGAATCATAAGAAATAAAACAACTAAAGCCATAAAAATTCTGGAAATATGGGTTATTTACATGAAAAAATATTTTTTAGATCAACTCAAAGAGAAAACTCTAAATGCAATCCACTGAATCATACTTAGAAACTTCTAGCTTAGCATGAATTAAAATCAGTAAATAAACGAAGAAAAACACTAAGCATTCTCCAGGATTAGAGTTTCAGATCTTTTGCTGACAGCTGGAGCAACGGCCTTATTTGTAAGTGGATTTTTAAAAAATCTTTTATCTATTTATTTATTCACTCATTCATTCATTCATTTGGTGCAGAGTTTTGCTGCACAGCTCAGACTGGTAGTGACCCTCCTGTCTCCACCCCCCCAGCAGTGGGATTATAGGCATGCACCACCATACCCCACGTTCTGGGGCTAGCATGGCATGCAGTACTGGGAATCGAGCCCAGGTCCTTGTGATTGCCAGGCAGGCGCTTAGACCACTGAGCTATCTCCCCAGCCTGTAAGTGGATTTTGAGGCTGAGCCACAAAGGGCCAACAGGCTGACCTCCACCCCTCACTGAGAGCCTGGGTTGTAGACAGTGAGCCCCTCTGAAGCCACTTGCACTGCCTGGTGAACTATGGGTGACAGGTAGGACCCACAGAGGAAGCTGCCCTTAAGACTTAGCTGTGTATAAACATTTCCTGCCCAGAAAAGATGCGTGGAAACAATAAACCATTTGATGTCTGAGATTTTTAAGGGTATATAGCTCTTCCTGACTCATTAGTGTACAGTAACCACTTGAGGTTACAAAAAGAACCACTCCTTGGGAAGAAGACTTGATTCAGTAAGTGATTTTTAACTTGTTATACCTAAAAATCAATTTTTTTTCCATGGGTCAGCAAGTCTAGACTATGATATGATCATAAACCATGTCACAGACATAACAGCTTAGTGCAACCAATTTAATTAACTCCATGAACAATAGTAAAAGTAGATCACAGCTTTCTTGGTTTTCACTAAGAAAACCAAGCTTCATGGTGGGTGCTCGTCTTATCGCAGAGCTTCATGAGCATCACTGTGATGGGGCTCAAAGGATGAGCCACGGGCGCTTCACCCGCCCTCCACCGCGGGCTGGTTAAAACACAGCACGTGTACTCAGGCCTTCCTAGGCAAGACGTATGATACGGTCCACCTGACGCCAGCAAGCAGAAGGAAGTCGGTCCTTCCAAGCCTGAGAAGACACTGGAATACTTACTTAGCAATGCGCTGTGACATCTTCAGATCTGAGAACCTAGTAATTCCCATTTCTTGGTAAGTAGTAGCAGAACATTCCTGATCTTTCTTCACAGTCTCCTACATAAGACTCAAGCGTGACCCAAACATAACTAGCATCTGAAACACTTCTAGGGCAACTTCCGTAAGAGACACAATAGAGTCCACTAAGGGATTCTGGCGCCCACACTGGCAACCTTTCTGAAAGCAAAGATAGATGATTTGTGTAAGGAACAGAAACAGTTAGCCTCTTATTGCAGAAATATCTTCTACCACCAAAGGGATTAGCTTGGCATCTTTAGATCGAAAGAACATTGGAATCATTTTTAATGTAAAATATGTATTTAAGGATTTCAGATGAGGAAAATAAGCATTAAGATGATTAAAACTTTTTCCCTACATCTATTTCCCTACATAGATGTGTCCATTTACAGATAAACCAAACTATACACGTGGGCTGGGATGTACCTCACTGTGTCTTACACGTGTGAGGCCATGGGTTCAAGCTGCAGCACTTCCAAAAAAAAATTTTTTTTTAAATGCAGAAATGTATAGGCATCTGATATGTGCAGCCTCCTATGTTGCCCATTTAAACAGATTACAGTTTTTCAGCATTATAAGTAAGGGCAAAATGGAAAGTTGTCTAGATCAATCTGTAAATCTTTTAAGTATTTATAAGATTAAACTAATAAAAAATGTAACAACTAAGTCAAAAAAAGTATGGGCATTTTTAGAGTTCTTAATGCATGCTTCTCACTGGTAAGATTCCTTGAGGTCAAGAACTTTGTCTTATTTGCCTCTGGGTCAATACAGCCAGAAAAGTGACTAGAACATAGGAGACCCTCACTGAGAAAGTGGTAAGCGCATGAATGAATGTATGACCTGGGGGCTTTTCAAATAATAATGCTCTCGAATATGGTCATTCCTACAGAGTTAAATCTGGAGATGGAAGGAGTGGGAAAGAGGGGAAGGGTAAAGTTAAAAAATGTTCTAAAGAATTAGGCTGTAGAATGTAGGTGTACCAACTTTCCACAATGAATGTGATTAAGTACATATTGCAAATATGGACTAATGAAAATAATTTTTTAAAAAAGAAAGTTAAATCTATCACTAGATGCCATCCTGGTCTAAGCCATTACCCAGTTGGCATCTTCCCTCCTGATGTACTAGAGGAATTGGTGTGTCTAAGAGGAGCCACTTCCTGGGAAATCCTAGATGGTAGGACACCAAATTCCTTCTCCCTCCACTTCCTCTAAACCTCTCCCAAGAACATTCAAATTCAATGTGCAAGAGAAAAAAATACACTCAATAGGCTAAAAATATTTCTATTCTCTTAAAACCAGTGTAGAGAATCAATGCTTACAGATGATCGCAAGCAACAGTAGCACTTTGTTGCATTGCATAGGGTGCTGCAGGGTGCCCGTGCATGTGCACACGTGTGCAGACTGCCACCGCAGCCTCGACCACGCTTTGGCCCAGATGAACAACTGTTCATATTCCTCAAGTTTATCCACATCCAAAATGCATATGTTGCCTCCCATTTCTACACTGCATCACTATGCCCGAACAGTCTCTGATAAACCCTTTGGCTTTCTGGCTCACTGTGTCTACTAATACAAACGAAGCACACATGGAGTAGTTTGATATAGAACTTCAATATCTCAGTTCCTAAATTAAGGCCTTTCACCAAGCTTTTAATAATACAGTCCCACACTCCTGGAATTATAGACAAAGTTAAAAATCATTCTGCTTTGCCTTTCAACAACTTTCTGTTCTCTCCTCTAACTGTGTACATGTAAATTCTACTAATGCTAACGGAGGCAACGCACATGCCTGTGCAGTAGGATAGATCCCTAAATCACACTTTAATCTTTAGCTGCGTAACTCTGGCTCCTGTTCAAATGGTACGTGTGCCTCAAATACACCCTGTATGTCTGTTCTTTCTTGTCTGGATATTAAAATTTATTCATGTATTTTTAGTAGCTATTACAACGTTTTGGCCAACAAATCTTATTATTGTCATGCATGTGTTGAGTTTTAACCGGGTGCTAGATGCCACCATAAATATTCTTGATTTCTTATAATGTAATTAGAATGTAAATTTGATTTCTGACCAGGTTATATTTGTTTTAAAAAATGGAAATTTTCTGTTGTTTTCCACCTGGTTAAACATATGTATTAAGGCAAAAACATAACGCAAACAAAATAAATATAAGTAACCTGCTAGCTTATTTCTATAGTGAATCATGGTTGTCTTTACATAATAAAAAAATTAATATATGCATTTTAAAAACTCCCATTCAATGAGGTTATGCTAGGTTTCTTTATATTAAAAATATTTTATTAACCATATTAACTTTTAGGGGGAAAGTGTTTAGCTAGATGGTTTTATATTATTTTTACTTAACCCTATAAAGGACGTTCACTGAAAACATTTTCGAGAGGCCACCAGGTACCAGGTACAGCCTTTCCTTCTTTCCCCACCTCCTCCCATTGATCCCTCAAAAGATGAAGAAGGAAGGTGACCATGAAACATGCGAAGTCTAGGAAGACCAAAACCCACATCCTTCGAAGGGAGGAAAGGGTCATTTTTCTCTGTAACTGATCTCTTATTCCAAAACCCCAGTCCAGGAGAACAGAAACTTGTCAAGTAAATGCAACTCAGTCCGTTTGCATTTAATACTATACATATTCCGTCAATTCGAAGTTCAGAGCTCAGGCCTGAACAGTTTCGCGCTCCGCCTCCCCACTTCCCTCTGGGAGAGCGGAGTAGAGGGAAGCGGTGGCAATGGAGGAGCATCCTTCGGCGTCCCCGGGCTTCATTCCTCATGTAGCCAGGGCATTCATGGCCTCTGCCAGGCCCACGGCATAAAGCCCACCTTCGTCAGGAACTTCCGAGGCCTGCAGACCGCACACCACCCGCACACCACCTCGGCCACTCACCTGGCGCAATCCCTCTGCCGTCGCAGCTCTTCCACAGGGCCACACGGGTCGCAGCCTTATGCCAAGCTCAGGACTTGCCTAAAATGTGACTTCCCAGGCTGTGTCATGAGAAGCCCGGATGAAAGGACGCTTCTAGATGTCTGGGTGTTTCTGTCACCTTTGGACAGACTTACGACACTTCTCCCCAATGTTAAGCCCCAGATGGAGACCAGAACATTGATTTCTCTGACCCTTGCCCTCTCTCCCGTCCCTTCCCAGAGAAAGAATCATCTGCCTTCCTTTCCTATCTAAACGGAATGGTCTCAACAGATCTTCAGCAGATGAGAAGGGGACCAAAGAGAGGTGGACGGGTGCAGGGAAGGAGGCCCGCACGAAGGGACATAAAAAGAGTTAAAATTCATTAGGTCCGTGTACCAACTCCCAAGGAATCACTAAGTACTGCAAATGTGTGCTGGTAAAAATTCAAAACAACATTAACAGTAAAAATCCAAAACAGTGTGTATTGTTTCGGCTCTGTGATTCTTTATTGACACAGTCATGATTTTGTTCCGCTGCGCATCAGAGGTGCGCTCAGAAGACCTTGACCGAGAGCCTCCCCATTGTGGAAGATTCAAATAGAGCTGGGATGAAGTCCCAGCGGTGATCCCGTGGCTTCAGCTCATCGGCTCACCGACGGCATCGCACTCTGAGCGGAAGGCGTGCCGAAGGCTTCCGGGGCTCTCTGCAATGGGAACAAGGACAAGGAAGTCCTCTTCTCCCCGGCTGATCTCCTGCGAGTGCTGCAGCCACCTTGCCACTCTGAAGAGAGTATGCAGCATGCTAGGGATGGAAGGCTGGAGTTAGAGGAAACTCAGGTCTTTAGCATATAATACTTAATTCCTTTCAACAGATAATACTTAATTTGCATTGCTAATTGTTTCTCAACAAAATTATTTTTAAAAATTTACAAATGAAGTGGATTTACACGCTTTGGGTCATTAAATCTTGTTATAAAAAAAAATACTTAATTTGGTCCATTTTTTTCAATTGTTTGTACTTTTCCTCCTCTTAATTTCTTATGCTTTCCTTTCTTCTTCTTCTTCTTCCAGTTTTACATGAGTTTATCTGGATGAATAACTAGTTGAAAACGAAGTCTTCAATAACATCATTGAGCAATTAAACCAGGAGCCTACCTAAAACCACCCCTCCCAAGATCACTTCCTTTTCCCAAGGTAAAACACTTCTAGCTGGCTTTCTGTTACTTGTAGCCAAAAGCATGCTAAATTATTCAATCTTCTGTGGGATAAAAGTGTTGGAAGAGCCATAGGGAGGGAAAACTGAGGACAGATACAGGAAATATGGGGAACACTTACTTCACCAGGGAGGCTGAGGCAGAAGGATCGCAAATTCAAGCTGAGCCAGGACAACACAGCAATGTAACAAGATCTTGTATCAAAATTAAAAAATAAAAGTCTGGGTGTGTTCAACTCCCAGTATCTGAAAGGAAAAAAAATTAATTTCTTTCATAGCAAATATACAACATGTCAAGTAAATTGGGAGTGAGACTGTGTCCCATCACAGTTCCTTCCAAGGTGGCTTGGCTATGAAAGCATTTCTGATGCATGCAGTTTCCTCCCAAAGAGCAGAGAGTGCCAATTACCCACCCGGCTGTTTCTCAGACACACCTGCATCAGTGCCACACACCAGAAGGGCCATCAAGCCCTACAAGATGGTATCTCCCACAGTGCTTGGAAGACAACCATCTCAAACTTACCCTCACAGATGAAAGGACACAAGGAATAACCCTGGGTTAACTAACACATCACAGCACGTGTGTGTGTGTGTGTGTATGTGTGTGTGTACTCATGCAAACATACAACTGTATCAATATCAAATCTCTATGTAAATGATGTCCTCAAATTTCTTTTGTGAAAAAGCAGCAATGTCTCTTTCCTGCCACCATGTTCTGCTTATAATCACTCTTAGCTCAGTTAAAAGTTTCAATTAAATTCTTTGGGCTTCTATTCTAAACCTTTTAACAATATGATGATGTGTCAAGTTGCCAGGTCTGCCATAAGGACAGCCAGCAAGGGTGCAACCAGAGAAACTTCTCTTCTCCTAGTTCTTTTTTTTTTTTTTTTTTTTTTTGTCTCAGTGGTTATTCATTGTACAAGATGCAGACATGACATCCCGTCCACAAACACCATTA
>NDGM011189596.1:0-10407 GCA_002564305.1 Octomys mimax
AAAAAAAAAACTGGAAGTAATCTGAAGTATGGATTTTAATTAATGATAATGTGACAAGTAAATATTGGTTCATTAATCATAAGAAATAAAAATTAATATAAGTTATTTAATGGGGAAAAGGAGCGTGGGATAAAGGTGGGTGGTTGTTCCATGCTGCATTCTTAATATTTAGTTATTTATTTAATCATTTATTTATATTTTTGGTACAGGGTCTCACTATGCAGTTTGGACTTGTAGCGATCCTGCGGTTTCCGCCTACCCAACACTGGCATTACAAGCATGTGGCACCATGCCCAGTTCTGGAGCTAGCGTGGTACACCCGGGGCTTCAGGCTGGCACTGCATACCCTGCATAGCGTGTGGTACTGGGGATTGAACTTGGGTCCTGTTCTTGGCAGGCACTTAGACTGCCAAGCTACCTCCCCAGCCCCTGTGCCACATTCTTTATAAAGTACCATATACCGATGACAGACATTTTAAAGTTCCTTTCTTTTGTCCCCCTTTTCTGTTAGGAAAGCTGACACACATCTTTCAAAGCAATTGTTCTCCTTTTGCATAAGCATCTGACCTTCACTGGTTTCTAGTGCTCTTTTCAGATAACCTGATAAGATATGACATCTGCACGATATTGCTAGGCCATGTTTGCTTATGAGAGAAAGACACCAGTTGATAAATTGCATCTCAGCTGGCAGAACCATGAACATGAGACAGTAAAGTGTTTTTGCCTTTCTTGAGTGCGGGGATTCCTTCTAACTGGCACCATCCTCATGGGTGATGTAGAAACTGCCCCTGAGCAATTGTTAGGGAGGAAACTGGCTCCTACAAGGTTCTGCAAGTTGTTCCCCAAAGGACAGCCTGATGTTGCTCTGCTGGTAGGTTATATTTACTGTCCTAGAGTTTCCCAAGTAATTGATTTACTTATTTTGTTTGTTTTGAGACAGGGTCTCATTATTAGTTCTACCTGGCTTTGAACCCCTATGTAGCCCAGGCTGGCCTCATAATCAGGGCAATCCTCCTCCTGCCTCAGTCTCCTGAGTGCAGGGATCACAGGCATGCTGCAGCACTCAGGACCAATATGTTAATTTTGGTTTATATGGAGTACCACACCACCTTATATGATCTAACACGAATGACTGATTGTATCTTCCTTGGGAGGTTGTAGACAGATCACAGAAGTCAATTCAGTGGTGGCATGTGTACTTCTCAGGCCAGTTCAGTGGTACTGAAATTTATTCAAGGATGATCAAAGAAAGAGGAAAAGAACCCAAAGGAGCACATTGCTCTAGTGCTTGGCTAGATCCACATGCACCACTATGCATTCACCCCTCCATACCCACCGCCCGTCTATCCATCTGTCTATCTATTGGTATTGAGGTTTTTTCCTTGTGGGAGGGACTGGATTAGAATCAGCTAAGAGTAATTTATCACAGAGTTCACTTTGGCAGCATAGGTTCTGTAGAAATCTAGAAATAAGAAGAGGGCATTGGGCATATTTGGTAATTTTGAAGGTTATAAACGTCAAGTATTATGATAAGTGACAAATATATTTCCTTTTAGGAACAGCACATCACCTTTAGAGCTGAGCAGATGAGGAGTGTTCTTTTCTGTTTGCCACGAATAATGTTGTAGATGGAAGTCATGGGATATCACCCTTACAATACACTTGTAATGATGCTATCGCTAGACCTTTAATTTTAAAAATTAGCTCTGTATTTGTAGAAATAACCTCATTTTTAGTGGCTTAATTTTGTTAGCATCTTTTCACTCTTTATATCCCTCAGAGAAGTACATTTTTTCCATGAGCTTCAACTAAAATCCCATGGTCGTATGAAGAGAACTTAGTGGCTCCTGAAAGGCCCCCACCCCCAGTTTATGTTCAGACCCAGTACAGGAGCTTATTAGGGGTGAAACAGTGAGAAAGGGGGTGACATAAGGGCCCCCTCCAATCTGGAGTCTTTCTGATGGCATTAATGACGAATTCAGGTGGTCCTCAGGGATTTCCACAGATGGATATGTGGTTTATTTCGTTCCTCTCGTCCCAGTTCCTACCACACACTACATCACCACGCTGTCTGCATTCTGCTTTATTCTGAAACCCCGTGTGGACAGACCTGTGACTTTCACTGCACTTGTGCAGCTGCTTTGAGGCCACAGGACAGGGTCCCTTCTGTCCTTGATTTTCTAGTTAGTATCACAGCTGGTAGGCACGCAGTGATTATTTGTAGGGAGGAAAATGAACTTTGGGAGAAACTGAGCAGTCTCAGAGAAGAGTCCGGAAGGAAATCCTAACACTCTGGACAGGATTTGGTACCCTCTTTACCAGAGAAGGAAGATACAAATGTCATGTAGCAAGGTGGTTGACAAAACCTTTTTTCTTCTACCAAGTTTGATTTCTCAGAATTAGCCCCTCCTCCAAGGCTACTTCAGCCGCTAGGTCCATTTTCTGCCAGACATATGTGCTCACTTTCAACCGTGCACCCTCACAAAATTTGGTTATCTACTGTGGGCATGCAGAACTCCAGGTAGATGCTAATAACCTTGCTGCTATTAAGGACAGCAAATTAAGAATTAACAATGCAACCACACAAAATTCCAGCGATAACATCACAATTAGGTCTGCAAAACAACACAGTTCTTTTGAAGAATTTTCCTTTGCTTCTATCCTGCACTCTGCCTGATAAGCACTTGCCAACAAAGACATCACACTAATTACAATTTGTTATACAAAGGGCAGGAAAACTGATAAATGATTCATTGATTATTTTCTTTCTGAAATAATTCTTCTGTTCTTGTCCTCAAGTTACATTTGGATAATAAATGGAGCCCTTAAGTGCTCTCACAAGGAATTATTTGGAAGAAATCATGTTTATAGTTTTAATTCTTAGCAATTCTAAGCAGGTACCTATTTTTAAAATGAGGACAGAATAAATATTGTGTGTTCTTTGTGTGTGAGAAAGAATCTACTTTTAAAAGCACATTGGTGCTATAAAATGCTCTTTTAAGCTTCTTTATTCCAAGTGACACAAGGCACGACTTCCTCTTCTCTCCACCCCCACACAGCTGGGCCAGAGAGGCGAGAGGTCTCTCAGAGTCTATCCAGTTTTCTTGTCCTTAAAAAGTCAACATGGTATATATAGCTAGTTCCTCCAAGCAGAAGTGCTAGGGAAGAGAGGGATTTGGGCAGTGAGAGGAAGCGAGCTGGTTCACAGTCTTCGGAGACCTGAAATGAGTGATAAGGAAGGAGACTGGCTTGACGACGATGGGGTGACAGCAAGCATTGAGGTTCACAAGGTTCTCCCTTTTTTTTTGTTTGCTAGAGCTGGGGATTAAACTCAGGTCCTGGCTTATGCAAAATGCATGTTCTACCACCGAGAACACTTCCAAGTCCCCCTGGAAGCATCCTCTTCCCTAACTATCCTGTCTTGGTCAGCAGATCAGGACCACAGTCCCAGAGCTATCTGTATCTGACACGCCATGTCCCTCATGTTCCTCGTCCATCACATGCCACAAGTTGACCTTGGTGTGTTTTCTCAACCCCTACCAGTTTCTGTACCACTCTCTCAATCTATGACAGCATCAGCCCTGCAGGCCAGAACATTTCCACAGCATCCCAATGTGTTCTCCTTTCACTCCACATCATTGCTAGATTTCACTTCAAAAAGATCCTCAAATACATTGCTTCCATCTTCCCTCATTTAGAGCCTCATCCTCTGTTTTGGACAAACCCAGCTGCTTCTCTTGAACAAGCCCGCCAGCCTTTCCCCCTGCTCACCCATCTCCTAATCTGCCATCCCAGCGTGTGTTCTCTGAGGTAAAGCTGAGTACACCATCCTTCTGTTTAAAATAATTTAATTGTCTACTGCCATCCAGATCACACAATAACACCTAGTATTTGTCACCTTGCATAAGACAAGGGTCACAATTTACCCTGTTTATATTCCTGTCTTCCTCCTTTAGGTTTATCTTCTACTTGCATGTTATGTTTGATCCATCAAAAACAATGTACAGTACATTATTATTGCTTACTGTGCCATTTTTGAGTTAGAAAACATATTTGTTCTTTGGGGGCTGTGTGCTGGGCACTCTTCAGGGTCCATGTGGTTGTGGCAGCCATGCAAAATTCTTCTGGCTTTCTTTGGGGGAGTGTGCTCATGCATGCGCAGGGATTGCTCCACCCTGGGCTATAACTCTAGCCTGATACTCTTCTGGGTATGCTTCCCAGGCATCTTACAAATCCTGCTCACACATTAGCTCCTCTGTGTAGTCTTTACTGACTCCTCCAGCTCGGTGTGGTCAAGCCTTATCTGTGTCACCAGAATTCACTGAGCATATCGGGGCTGCACTCTGATATGTGTGCTAGCATAAATGTGTGTGCTGTCGTCTCTTGTCCTCTTGTCTCTTCCCTTCACTAAGCTGAAGACTGAAGTCCTTCCAGACAGAGGCTGTGATCCTTTGCCTGTGTATCCTCAGTGTCTAGGGCAAGGCCTGGCACACAGAAGGGGCCTGACAGTAACTTCCAGAAAGACAATTTGTGCCCACCATGTGCATCCAGGATAAATTTGCTTCATGGACATTTGCCCTTATGCTCAAAGAAACCACAGGCACATCTTAAGGTGTCCCCCAGCCTGAACTTCACATACCACTGTGGGCCAGACCTCAAGACAAAAGATGAACACATGCACCTATGTCCCTCCCTAGGGATAGCCATCAGGGAGTGATATTCTAAGTAGGTGTCCATCTCCTTGAGAAAGCCAGGAAGAGTCACTAACTCACCCCCTACAGGAAGAGTCCCTTGGTCTATCTATATTCATGCTGCTTGCCATGAGACTCGCTTCCCTATTTGATCCTGATTTGATCAATCTTACCTGAGCAATTATATACCCATAATCTTATTGGTTGACCATAGCTTTGTCCCACTTCATACGCCCACTTTGTGATTTCTCATTTTTCCCACCTTGGACCCACCTTACATCATGGATTTGCTCTATGAAAATCCTAAGACAAGGCAGGATGCGTTCATGTGCATGCTTGTGTACATGTGCGCACGTGCACGCGCGCGCACACACACACACACACACACTTCCTGCTTAATTCTTCCCATCTCATCTGCATTTCTTCAGAGAACCTTCCCTGGTCCTCTCCATAGACTAAGTTCTCTTGTCATGTACACTTTCAGCATCAGGTATCTTTTTTCAACATCCTTTATTCATTTGTAATCATTTATTTAATCATATTATTAATTTCTATTTCCCCTTCTAAACCATAAATTCATTAATTCAACAGGGCAGACTCCCTATCTATTACAAAGGATATATGCAATATATATATATTTTTTTTGGCAGAACCGGGAATTGAACTCAGGCCCTTGTGCTTGCCATGGAAGCGCTTATTCTACTGAGCCATCTCCCTGGCCCTATGCAATGTATTTTCAATAATAAACATTTACTAGCTTACTTTAATCTTCATAATAACTAGCCAAGAAAGGCATTGCTATTTTATGCATTTTCCAGAGACAATGAGCCCCAGTGCGGTTACCTCACTAGCTCAGGGTTCCAGAGTCAAGGATGAAATACTGGGACAGTTGCAGGGTTTCTGCATATTGGCTTCCTGCACCACAGAAAACTAATCTATAGCTCTTTTAAAATTTGAAGTAAATGAGCCCAGCTTTATTATTCACTGTTGAATGCCTAAGAAAATTATTAATTTTAAACATGAGTTAAGAAAATAGGACTGGATCCACAGAGGGTTTGTCTTTTTTGATCTCTCAGCTCTGATTAGAATTAAACTGGAATTAACCGTGTTGCTGAAATCTCCACTCTAGACATGGAGGTGCCCAGACTTTAACAACAGAACATGTAAGCTGAGCTTTTTCTTGACTATATGAATCTTATATAATTCCCTGTGTGAGTTTGAAATAATTAAAAAAGTAATCTGATATCTGCAATTTAATGAAACATATCTGACAACTGGGTATTGAAGAATTTGCTGTTGTGTTATTTTATAGCCTTCTTAAAATCCTAATCCTATTTCTCCTACAGCATAGATGTATTCTTTCCTCTCAACAGACACTGAAAAGCAATGTCAGATGAAAAGTGGTCATGCTGAGCAGCCGCCCAGGACCTCCATACGTGTGGGCCTAAGTTCCCAGAGACTTCTGCAGATACCAGGTACTGCGAAGAGGGAGCAGGGACATGGGTCCACTGTGAAGACAGAAGAACCATCGTGGTGCAGGACAGCTTGGAGGGCACACGTTCCATTGCTTGCTGCTCCTGCTCTCCGCTGCTGCTTGACTCTGCCAGAGATGACTACAATACATTCTCATTGGCAGGATGAGAAGGAAGATGATACTGAATTCAAAATGAGCGGAAGGGGGCTGGCCAAATAGCTCAGTGGATTAAGGTGCCTGCAAGCAGGCGGAGGGGCCGGGATTCAGTCCCTGGGCCTGCAGTGCTGGTCCACCCCCAGGGCACGCTGAGACAGAGATTGAGACTGGGTATGGTAGGGGTACACTCCTGTAATTCCAGCTCTTGGGAGGCTGTAAACAAGTGGATCACTGCGAGTCCGATCTAGTAGTGAGACCCTGAACACCCTGTAGACCTTTCCAAAAGAAAAAAAAAAATCAAAATGAATGAAATAACAAAATGAAAGGACTCCTGCCTCTGGAGGAGAAAGGAAGAGCTTATTTTCTCCCCACTTTCTAAGTTTCTCATGGGAAAATGATAGGTAGGCAGGGAGGGACAAGGGTGGCAGCAAAGAATAGGCTTCTAACTCACAAAGTATCTGAACGCCCCATTGGCCTCCGTCTGATGAGATCTTGCTTTTTTCAAAGCTGACTTAAGCTACTGTTAATAAGTCAGTGTTTCTATTCTTCTTTCCACATGTTCTTTTAATATTGCCCACAAGTCAGACAGCTAGGAAAAAAAAAAAACTCGAAGAGCTGGTTTCTCCCTGACATGCTGCATCAGATTAATACCAACTTCTATACATGAATTACTTTAATGGCCCATTTCATACGTTACTTGTATTCATTTGTCTGGATTCTTTTAAAAAATTAACAAATTTTATTCTTGATAAAACTTCTTTCAGGTTTTCTTGTTCATAAGGAGCTAGTGGAAAGCAAATTGGAATGCATTTCTCTTGTGTGCCAGGCAATGTCCTTTTTGTCATAGCAATGGGCAGCCTTTGAGGAGGGGGCAGAAATGAGCTATGGGTGTGGGGGTCGAGATGCATAATAGGTGTAATTAGATACTTGGAAAACTGAGGCAGGAGAGTTGGAAGTTTGAGCCCAACAGCTTAGCAAGACTTCCGATCAGCAGGAGAGGAGAGAGAACAAGGAGGGGAAGGGAGAGGAGAACTTGGAATAGACAAGGACCAGGAGAGAGAGGAACAGGAAGAGGAAGGGGAAAAGAGACTGAGAGAGGCTTTCGTCATCCAGAAAAGTATAGGATTCTTACAGACTGCTGTGAAAAGTATTTGGTTGTTAGTGTGAAGTAGCCTGGTCTTAATGAAAAATTCCCAGAAAAACAACAAAAGGGCGAGATATACAAGTTGCATGAAAGACTAGCTTATAGAACAGTGTTTTGCTATGATGGAATGCCTGGGTATATTATTGTTCATTTTTTCCCCAAAATTGTGTAGCCACCTCACTGCTTATATACATTAATTTCCCCATTCTCCTGCTCCCATGGGCAGAAATAGATTTGTAGCATTATGTGCAGTGAGTGTATCAGTGGAAACCTAGAAAAGAAATGGTACTCCAAGTACTTCCAATAGAGAAAATACAACACTTAGATTCTTTACACAGATGGTGGAACACCTGGAAAATCCAGAGAAAGAGGGGGCAAGAGCAGGAGGCCACTGCCTGAACCAAGTGGCACTTCCAGAAGCCATGAGTGTTGAACTGAAACAATAGACACTGGGCACTTCCCGGCAGAAGGGACCTGGAGGGAAAAGATGTCTAGTGGGAATGAGGCCAGTGGAGACATGGCCCTGCTGGAAACACTTTTTCGGGGTGACTGAGAGTTTCTTCAAACCTGTTCGAGGTTTCTACTTCTGCCCTGCTATGGTTTGGCCACAGAGGTTCATGTGTTAGGGATGTGGTCTCAGTGTGATGGGATTAAGGAGGTAAAACCTTTAAAAGGTGGGACCACATGGAAAGAAATTCATGTATCAGAGCACTAATCCCAAGACGGACTAACAAAGGCCCTGTGGATTGGATTAGTTCTCTTGAGAATGTTGTGATAAGGGAATCTGGTCCTTCCCCATAAATCTCAGCACTCCCACATTGTGAAACCACCTGCCACAAGGCTTTCACCAGAATAGAGCAGAGGCTGGTGCTGTCTTCCTGTCTCCAGAACCATGGACTAAATAAACCTTTTTTCAAAAACAAGGCATCTAGCCTCAGGCATTCTGTAATAGCAGTTGCAAAGCTGAAAAAGTCATAGCTGAGCATTGTCAGGAATGCCTAAAAGGTAGCTTTCAAGGGAGCCTGAAATATGGTGTGTCTCATGACTGGCAGTCGAGTAAAGGAAGAGAAGGAAAAGGCTCTAAGGACAAGGTGGCAAATGGCCAGCAGCACAGGTGTGCTGGCCATGGCNTCCCACTCATGGCAAATATTAAGTATGTGGCTTTTATACTTAAGGTTACAAATGCAGCTCCTTCTTCAATTTTCTTCTGCTCCTCCTGCTTAGTGAGTTTTGGCTTATCCTGTGTGTCCTGGAGTTTGTGATGGCAGAAAAGATCAGGAAGACGTGCAAATAGAAGAGACAAGTGGGAAGGGCAATGCACTTGGCTATGACTTCATGAGAAAATAGGGTGGTGGAATACTTTATTTATTAATGTACTATTTCTTTTCATAGCCTATTTCAGAAAGAAAGCAAGAGAGAGCTAACTGTGAAGGTACGTGCCTGAAACGCCAGCACTCTAGGAGCTTAAAGGAAAAAGATGGCAAGTTCAAGCCCAACCTGGGCAACTTAGTGAGACCCTGCACCCCATGAAAGAGGCCTAGGGATGAAATTTAGTGTGAAAACCCTCAGTTCAGTCCCCAGTACTGGGGAAGAAAAAGCAATCGAGAAAGAATAAAAGAAAAAATAAACGCACAATTACTGTGCATTCACTGGTCCTGTTATTTTTAGGATATCTTTAGGGGTGTCTATGTATAGACAGAAATGAGCTCTAGGCTGAGGTTGGCCTGGCAAGAAGCAGAGTTGATGTGAGTAAAAGAGAGGGGTGAAGTGTGCTGTGCACATCCATCACCCCTCCACACCCTGCTTAAGCCTGGATCCCAGGGTGTGGATTTCCTGGTGTGTACCTCAGCCTCCTCAGGGACCCGGGGTCCTCCCTGTCATGTGATCTCTCTGCACCTGTGAGTGCTATCAACCTGCCTCTCACCCTTCACGGCCCCCTCTAGACCCTCGTTAGACCTCATTAAATCTGGATCCAGGCTTGCCTTAGAATTTCCTTGTCGAGAGTCATTAAGTGTCCAGAATTTGAGCAGACACGTGCCCAGGATGGTCTCATTTACTCCTTACAACACAAGTTTACAGATGCAAAGGCAGATTTAGAAATTAATTTTCCTCTAGTCACTCGACCAGTGAGTGCGTGAAGTGGGATTTGAACTGGATTCTTTGTGCCCAAGCATAAATTGCATCCTACCATTTCATAAAGCTTGGGGCAAGGCTGCAGACTTCTCCTCTAGCTCCCCAGGCCTCAGCCCTTCACGCTGTAGTCATACATCTCAAAGCCACAGCCAGAGCTCTGCACACATAGGAGCTGAGGTGAGCCAGATGGGCTGTACATCTTCTGGGACTGGCCAGCGGTGACACTCGCCTGCTCCCCGAGCGCACCACCTAGCCCTGGACCCACCGCCCGCCTGGTCCCTGAGCTCCTCCCTAGCTTCCTGTCTCACTGAGCCACTCAGAGCCAGGCAAGCAAACACATTTCTTCCCCATCTCTTCTCCTGTAGGGGGCGGTATCTACTTCCTATGGCTTATTTTGTATCATTTATCATGACTAATAAAAAGTCATTCTGGGTTTGTGTGTGTGTGTGTGTNNNTGTGTGTGTGTGTGTGTAACCAGAGATTGAACTCAGACCCTTGAACTTACCAGGGAATCGCTTATTCTACTGAGCTGTCTCCATAACAATCTACCCAAACTGGTATTCATATCTGGTGTCCCAGTATATAACAGTAATCTTCTCATTTCAGTTTTAAAGCACTGTTTCATCCAACCACCAGCTATAAACTGACACACAATCTAACCTCTAGGTTATGGATCATCAGGTAAACACAGAAATTCTTTTAGTTTTCAGGTATAGAATTTATGTCATTCATTTTATTTATTTATTTATTTTCTTTTTTTCCCCATAATTTTATTGAGAAACAAATAGCAATGAGACAGTTTCAAATCA
>NDGM011189598.1:0-14234 GCA_002564305.1 Octomys mimax
TAGAGTGTGCCTAAGGAGAGTCACATGGAGAGAAAACACTCTCTCAGGCTTTCCCAGAGAGCAAATTGATCAAGCAATGGCTGTGACTCATCCACATGACTGACACTGACAAAGGATCTACAAATTGCAGTACAGTGTATCAGCATAAATCCTGCTGGGAGTTGACTGACCTTATCTAATACAAAAAATATAAATTCTCGTTATATAGGTCTTGCTTTTTCTTTGTCTTAACAATCTAGCAAAAAGGTATAAAAGTGAGGTATAAAAAGTAAAGCCATATTAGTAGGCTGAGCTGTAAAGGCTCAAGTCAACAGCTTCTGACATTGCCAATCCTATACATAACCCACAACTATTATGGACTACTGGACTACATTGGGTTATATTGCTGAATTCATGCACCTACAATATTAAAATTGCAATGGAATACCCATCTCTGACAAAACTGAACAAAAAAGGGGATACAAAGAAGGACCATTTTGTATCTGTATATACAAAATTGTTAGGATAGATATACTGCTATTTTTTCTTAAATCAATGAGAAGAAAGATTTGTACTAATAGTATTTGGACAGGATTTCATGTTTGGATCTCGTACTATGAATAACCACTATGAAGATAACAGTATGCATTGTATTAATTATTGAAACTGTCCTATTAATTAGTTTTGAAATTGTCTCATGGCTGTTTCTCAGTAAAATTAATTAAGAAAAAGAAATATATAAGACCTTGTTTTCTGCATTACTACATTCTTTTGCTACATACCTACATTGTTTTCTTTAGGAAGTATCCTCTGTGACCTCAAGCATGCCATTATGTTGCAGAGTTTCATCTTGAAAACTCTTTTAAGAATCACTGTAATTTTTTTTATCATAACAATTTCAGGCAGTCAAGGACCCTTAACAGCCCTCTCTATACTAGGCATGACAAAAGATGTTGAGAATGAAAACTATAGTACCTTTCTCTAATGATTCTGTCTACTTACAGCTTTTCCAACATTGTTTCAGTGTACTGTTAAAATGTCATTAAAATTTGCCCAAGGAGGTCCAGCCAAATAGCTCAGCAGATTAAAGCACCTACAAGCAGGTGCTGTGTCAGGGATTCCATCCTTGGGCCTGCCATGTTGGCCCCATTCCTGGGGCATGCTGAGACAGCAACTTGAGCCTGGGCATGGCGGCACGCACCTGTAATCCCAGCTCTTGAGAAGCTGTAAACAGGCGAATCATTATGAGTCTGATCTAGTAGTGAGACCCTAAACACCTTGCAGATCCTTCTTTAAAATACAAAATAATAATGATAATAATATAATTTTCCCAAGGAATTAAGAGAAAGATAGAAACCTCAACAAGCATGAGTGATGTTAGGAAGGCATAGATGGATGGTACATGTTCTTCAGAAGGGAGAAGCCCTGTGACAGTTGTGCAAAGTGAGTGTCTTGCTTACACCACCACCAAATATGAAAATGAAACAAACCACTAAATAGGTAAGCATTTTCTTGGCAAGAAATAATAACTGAAACAAATGGAAAATCAAACTGATTATTTCAGTTACATAAAGTACCTATACATCTTCTATCATTAGTACATATGTACCATTTTTATTAGTGTTGAATTGTCTTATCATTTGGAAAACAATATAAATTGGAGTTAACATCCTTAAATAAGCACCAAAATATTTATTTAACAGTGTAATTTCTCACTAAACCTCATATTACTCCTGTGAAGTAGATGTCATTGTGCTTGTTTTACAGTTAATGTAATTAAGAAATAGAGAGTTTAGGGCCAGAGAGATAGCTCAGTGGCATAAATATGTGTGTCTCAAGTGCAACATCCTAAGTTTGTCTCCAGTTTAAAAAAAATCAGGAGTTCAACTAATTTTACACTAAATATAATTTACCTATCAAACTCATATCAGAAGTTCAGTTCAAGCTTAGGTAGCCGCACCCTTTTACTAAAATATATCATGCTGTATTGAATACTCTAATTTACAATAAAGTAAGCAGATTAAGCATGTAATAGGGGCTAAAGTTTACCTGGTGCTAGATACCAGTTCCTAAGATTGGATATGATTCTCACAGATTAACATAGATGAGCATGATAAATGCAAGCTATTGTATGAGCCAAAGAAAACTGATCAGAATTTCAAATGTAGCCAACCACACTGGCTCTCCCTTTACACATGTGGGAGGCAAACCTATTGGCTGGTGGAGCCCACAGCCTGGGTTAAGGCATCTGCTTTTCACGAACTCCATTCAGCTACACCCAGAGCCATGCTAAGCCTATCAGTGTGCTGAGCAGTTGCCATGTGCTCGTGCTCCATATTCACACAGCCTAGATCTAGCCACCTCTGAAAAGCCACACCTATGAGCACATGAAGGCTTGGGAGGATATATCAACAGAGCCATACATGATATGTACTACAACTTCCTTGTATTTTTAATAATGCTAATCATAAAATATTTTTCTTTACTACAACTTTATGTATCTGTTGCCAGTCCTGGTTTGGAATTTCATGACTACAAAGAAAACTGGAAGACAACTGAAAAGTTTGTGAAAATAATTCAGTGATACAGTGAAAGTACTAGATATAACCACTAAGACAACAATATGCAAAGTATTCATTATTGAAACTGTCCTACTAATAGGTTTTGAAACAGTCTCATTGCTATTTGTTTCTCAATAAAATTATTTTTTTAAAAAAAGAAAGTACTGGATAATGGAACCATCTAATAAAAATGAAAGGTACCCATGATATCTATGGAAAGCATAAATACAAGGGATATGGCTCATTTTCAAGTGGTTCTTCCTTTTGTATTTACCCATGGGCTTTAAAAAAAAATTAAAGCATAGGTTTATTCAGTTACCTTAGCAGCAGAATAATAGAATTCTAATGAGGATTCAAGTGAAGAAGTGAGACAAACAAACGGAATTTTAAAATTAGTAATCCCACTCCACATGCCTTGAATCTCTGTGCCGGTAATCTGGCAATCACTGCGCTGCCACCAACTGAAAACTGCCTTTGTCATAATGGCCTTGTTTAGTTCCACGTGCTTCTCTTATCACTTTCTTTTTCTAACCACTTCTTTGTCATATGATAATTGATGTAGTTGGCCAAAAATGAGTAATCAAGGTTTTGGTTTTCCTAATTTTAAGTTCCACAGTAATAACCACAGTGGTCCAAGCCATTCCACTGATGGAGAGCTTCAGAACATTTGCTCCTGCTTCTGAAGCAGGAAGGCACCTGTTGGACAGAGCTGAAGAAGTCGTAGTGCATATGCCTTGACAGCACAGCAAATGCAACTCTGGGGAAATGCAGAGCAGACAAAGAAAGTATATTTCCCTTTGTTATTTACATATTTGTCATCTAAACCTTCATTATGAATCTGTACAAAGTTTTAGGGTTTTATGAAAGGTATTCAGGACTTGGAATCCCCCAATTATTAATTATTGATTTTCTAGCCTTATCATTTTAAAGATTTTGTGGCCTTGGTAGAAGATCTGTGTTTATGCCGCTGTCTGGCTTTGGGTATGAATTTTAACTCCACTCCTTGCTGATTGCTAAATGCTGTCATTAAGTTGCCTAGCTGTGTGGCTTGATAATGGATTCTACTTGCTGAAAAGCTCTGTGCTTATTTTGTAAGATTTTATGTCAGTCAAGGAGTAGAAGTCGGATCTAGTGTTTTACTTTGCTGGCCTATGATTGATGTTGTGCTTTCCAACATGTCTTTGAAGTTCTGAAAATGCTGACTTAGTTCTCCCAAAATGCAGAAAATCAAGAACTTAAACATAAAATAAATGTCATAAAATACTGTTCAATTATATGAGCTAAAATTTGTTAGGTCTGTCTTTCATCTCAAGCCCTATTCCCAAAGTTAAGGTATTGCATTATTCCTTTTTAAGAAAGTTGAATTAATAATTAAATTTTAAATCTTGCATGTGATAGAGCTAATATTTCTGTCTTGTGAGACAACCAAATCCAGACTCTATCTACTGTGAAAATCCTCTCTGAATAAATGAAATACCACTTTGGTGAAAAGGCAAATTTTTACTTTTATTCTGATCCCCAGTTGCAAATCTGTAAAAAGCAATTTGGATGACTACCTGAATTGAAATTTACTTTCTAAGGAGAACTTTTGGCTATGATTATAAGGTAATAAACACAGAAAGAGTCTTTCCTATAGATTAGATTGCAATATATTTTAATTTATGATGTTACTGCCTCATTATTAAAATGAACCGGTTGGATTTTATTTAAGTTCCTTGCCAGAATTAAAATGCCTTGGTTCAATGATTCTGAAATTCAGACAAAAGTTTAAGCAAAAGAAGTAGAAGTCAACAGGGCTGGAGTCAAATGCCTGCCCGGCAAGTGCAAGGACCCAGGTACAATCCCCTGTACCACGTGCAGTGCTGTCATGCTGGCCACAGAAACCAGGTGTAATGGCACACACCTATAATTGCAGCTCTGAGGAGGCTGAGATAAGACGATCACTAGGAGTCAGAGCAGTTATTGCTCTATTTGCATAGTCCAGTATCTTGGTCTTAACAGAGCTCTTGATAATTTTTTCCCTGAAAATTGCTTTCAATTATTATTTCCTTCAGACATGTGAACTTTAAGCAAGAAAGTTTGCAAGATATCAAGTTATTGCCAAAAGTGACATTTCAGGAAATGATAGGTAGTTGTTCAACTGTCATGAAGAATTTCATCTATTCGCTTGTGCTTACTTAAGCTTGAAGTTCTGAAAAATCTAACTGGCTATGAAAACTTTTCCCTGTCATTCAAATTAAAAATCAGTTTAGCAAATAATCCAAATAAATGTGTTCTTTATTGGCCAAAATGTAGTTGATCTATCATTTTGATAAATTAGACAAAAATAATAAAAATAAGTATAAAAACATACTGAGATCTGACTTTGGTATATAATATATTTGTGAACACAGAGTGGAGTTTGGCAAATACTGACTTCTTTCATGAGTTAAGGTTTATTATAACATAACCACAAGCATTTACACATGTAAGCTACAATCGCACTATAACAGCAGAGTTCAGTAAGTGTGAGTGACTTGGAAATACTATTTATGCTTTAAAAATAATGTGCTGGCACCAGAATAATAACGATAATTCTAGTTTTAAAAATAATTGAATGTAGGGTCCAGGAAGTAGCTCAGTAGAATAAACACTTGCCTGGCAAGTGCAAGGTCCTGAGTTCAATGCCAGTACCACAAAAAAGAAAAAAAAAAAATGAATGTGTAAGTTTTAGAGAGAAAAAAAACCTGAATCTGATAAAATACATTATTATAAGAAATAATATATCAAACATTCCATGTGACATTCACACCTTAGTAGACTGTGATCTTGCTTCCATACTGAGATACCGGGATCTCGTGGTGATTATACTTGGCCAAACTCTGCTGACCCTGTACTAAATACATTTAAAAAATCAATGAAGAATCTTGCAATTAACATTTACAGATATTTTACCAGAAAACACTTCCTTGTCCTGTGTTTTCCTATAGATCATATAATATAAAATATGGTCTATGAAAAAAATCATGGTTTAATACTTGTGGGTTTTTTAATTTTCTTATTTATCAAAGAAAAAATAAAACCAGAAATCAAGAAAAATTATCACTTAGACTAACTCACATCAATATGAATAAAGTAAATGTCTTCATTTTTTTTTCATTGCTGAAACAAGATGCTAAACACCCACAGTGAAAGGAGAAAAGACTTATGTAGTTTAGTTTGTAGAGGTTTCAGTTTGTAATAAGCTGTCTTCAGGGCATAGTGACAAGGCAAACAGGAATCACAGAGCAGAAACAGTAAACGGCAGGCAGAAGACAGCAAAGCAAAAAGGGACTACCATAGATTTTTACCCTTTACATCTCATCCAGTTTACTTAAGTGAGTAGCACTCACACCTTTAATCTAGAGCTCCTGAGCCTATTATTACACCATGAATCAAACCCAGAGTACACACGCTAGATTCATCCACCTCTAAGAAAGCCCCACCTATGATTTCATGAGGCTTTGGGGAACACCTAGACACAAGCCATATCATTCTACCCATGACTCCCACAAATACTCAAGCATATGTTGTTATGCAAAAGGTATTTCATCCATCTCTGAGACTTGGAAAATTCCTGACAGTTGGAGTATTGCTGAAAAGTCCAAATCCCAAGTCTTCTATGAGATTTAAGACAGCTCTTAGTTGCTGTCTTAAATCTACATTTACACTGTAAATGAAAAGAAAGTTAAACAATTTCAGTACTAATGGCACAAGATACATATTTCCATTCCAAAAGTTATAAACAGGAGGATAATAAGGAAAAGGGAAAAATCAAGACCAAAATCCAGCAGGTCTAACATGAAATTCTAAAGTTTCACTTTCAGAATACTCACAATCTTGGCAATTTGTAAACTTTAAAAGGGTTTCATGGCTCCATCCCTGTGGCACTGCCACAGGTTGTAGCTCCCATGGCTTTCACTTGGACCAGCTCTGCTCCCTCCTTGCAGTTTTCCTCAGACCATCCACATACCCAGCTGCTCCAGATCTCCAGGATCTACACAGCACCTTTGTCTTCACATACACAGCTTCACCCAATACACTCTCAACGGCATATTGTCTAACCTCCTAGGAAATCTTTCTGACCCTACAACTTTTGCATTCTGTATGCATGTAACCACACACCATATGGATGATTTCATGGCCTGCCATCAGCTGGATCAGTAGTCAGGATTCCTTCTTTCTGGGCTATAGGATTTAAGTGCATATGAACTAAATCCCCAAAAATTATATCCATACAGTGCTGGGGAGATAGCTTGGTGGTCTAAACACCTGTCTAGCAAGCTCAAGGGCCGAGGTTTGATACCCAGTACTGTGTGCTCTGCTGGCCCAAGAACCCTGATCATGCCATGCTGGCCACCAAAACCAGGCGTGGTGGCTCATTCATACACTTCTGACATTATGGAATGTGGTGTTCTGAAGCTCTCTTCTCAGAGCAAAGACTTCTACATTTGCAGTACTAAGGCTGTAAAGATTAGAGTCCTGCTCATTCATGTGATGTCCTCAGACCATCTTAACTGTTGTCTTCTTCTGAAATACTTGGCTTCTAAATCTTTTCAGCAACCAATTTCTCCCTTTTTCATCTTTGTAGGCTGCACCCTTACTACACCTTCATATCTGGCAAAACTCAAAATGTTTTACATGTTGTCCTGGGCTTTTTGCTCTTGATTCTCAGCATAGATCTAGATAAAAGCCCCCAACAACAGCCATGCCATTATCTGAACCTCAGACTGTCTTGAAATTTCTTCTGCAAGGTTAATTGGGTTATCACCATTAATCTCAGTCTAAGTCAGAGTCTCTCAACATGACAGACAAATTTTTGCCAACCTATAACATTGTCTGGACTATAACAGTTCATTCAGTCCTTCCTAGCAGAAAGCTGAGCTTGATATTTACTGGAAGAATTTTTGTCTGCATTCAGGTCATCTGAGCTCCTACCAGATTCTCCAGCCATGCACACCCTGAAGGGTTCCAGCTCTCCTTTTTCACCTGGCATCTCTGAATCTTTCCTAGTTCTTCCCATTCTCACAAGTTAGCTATGAAGGCCCCTGTATCACTGGAAGGTACACTCACACCAACAGCCTCACTGCTATGCTACAAAATCTGGCTTATTGACTATTTTCATTGCTGAGACAAAGACTTGACACCCAAATTTAAAGGCAAAAAGAAAGGCTGTTTATCTCATAGTCTGTAGAGATTTCAACTCCCAATCAGCTGGCTCCAAGGCAGAATGGCACAACAGTCACACATCACAGAGGTAAATGGGGTCAGAGGTGGAGCAAAGCAGCAAGGGGTGAGCACAGATCTTTCTATCCTTTTTATATTTTACAGTCTACTTAGAGCAGGTGTGACTCACAACCTTGATCTTAGTGCATGTGAGCCTAGCATTACAACATGAATCAATCCCAGTGTCCCACACTCAAGATTCAGTCAACTCTGAAAAAGCGCCACCTATGACTACATGAGGCTTTGGGGGACCCCTCAGCATAAGCATAGCACTGCCATTAGTGCAGACACACTTACACTCTTGATCCTCACACACTTAATCCCTGCATTGTACCTTGAGTCAGTCACTCACTGTAGACCCAACCACCTATGAAAGAGCTCTATATATGAACACATGAGGTTTTGAGGAGCACATCTAAATGCAAATCACAACCATAAACCATCAAAATATGTTTGTGTTCATGGCTCATATTCAACTATACTTAGGACTCAAATATAATTATAGGGTCATTCCTGATGCTATTAGGAAATGTGTTTAAATTGGGAAGAGTTTTGGAAATAATGCATTTTTATTGTGGGGGGGAGACATAGCACTAGATTCTGTTAAAATATGTGGCAATATTAATATATTATCTATTGTTTAATGACAAACATGTAGTTGTCAAAAATCATAATTCAGGGTATCACAAATAATGTGAGGTACATGGGCTCCTGTCAGACATGTGCAAAACATGCAAAAAAAATTTTTTTGACAGAACCAGGATTGAACTCAGGCCCTTGCACTTGCCAGGGAAGTGCTTATTCCACTGAGCCATCTTCCCAGGTCCATGCAAAAATTTAAGACCACCACTATACTTTGTATGATGCTTGTCATATTTCATTATATAGTAACTCAGATTTAGTATTTGAGATTCTAAGTTATGCATGTGGCTTACTGTTTGCTTAAAATAAATCATTTTATTTATAGAACATTCCCAATTCATACCTTTCTCAATAAGAAGGTAAAAACATTTTTCCAGGACACTATGCCCTGTTAAAGAAACACAATAACTCTCCTGAAAAGACCAAGTTATGTGACTAAATCTATATCTTAAATGAGGTCTCTGTTTTCTCAGATAGTGGACACATTGGCATGTTTATCAGCAAATTCCATTATCATGTGCACACGAGAATTTGATTAGATTATTTTTCCATCCCAGAGGAGAGAAAAAAGATAGCAAATGAGACATTGCAGACAACAGAATTGATATTTTAATAATTATTCAATTTCAACTCTGAAAAACCAACATTGTCTCAGACAAGCCAGGGTGTGTTCATAGGAGACAAAATTAAGGATGCAGCATTAAGGTTACCATATAGACAAAGCAGAACAGAAATGGGAAATGTCAAAAGAACATTATTATAGGACAGTAATAAATATTAACTAAAAGTAACATTATTAATGTTAGTAAAAAATAATAAATAATGCTTAATTTAAGCTATCTACATTTTTGTGGCTTGGCATGCATGAGGCGAGTCATTTCCAAACAGTGATCTGAGAGAGCCTGAATCCCTGGATGCATATGTTACTGTTGTTATTGTTCCTTTGGTGGACATTGTATTTTGTTCTTTGTGTACTACAGCTATCCTTATGGACCAGAGGATTAAATTATCTTTCTCTTTGAATGACCTGAATAAAATTTCTTATATGATATATTTATTCTAAAAGTTCAATTACTTTTTTAAATTTTATGTACTTTCATGTTTTGAACGTGGTCTCAGTGTGTTCCCAAAAGTAGACATTCTGGAACCTTCTTTCCAGCATGGTCATGTTAGGAGGTGGTGCGGATTTTATGGGCTGAGGACAGTGGAAGATTCTTTCTTGCTGAGGACACAGCTCTTGGAAGGAATGAAGGCAGTTTTCATGAAACAAAATCCTGGTGCTCAATGAAGCAAGTTGTTACAAAAGCTAGACAGGACTCACCCTACTTGGGTTTGCTGTCTTGCCTTATAATCTCTCCTTCTTCCTTCGGTATCTGCCACAGTGCCATCCACGCTGAAATAATGAATGACCAGGAGGACATTTACAAGAGTCAGTGCCCTGTTGATTAAATGTCAACTTTCAAATGTGTGAGGTACATAAAGCTTTTTTCTTGTTAAGCTATCAAACATCAAGTATTTTATTTAAAAAATGAAAAATAGGTTATTAAAAAACAAAACAAGAAATATATTTAGTCTTGTGAAGTAGTTTTAGATGAATTGTTACCTTTCAAATTATCAGTATAAAGTGAGGAAGCAAGTCTCCAAGACTGACGTAGGTCAAACATAAAGGTCATAAGAAGAATTAGGGTATTGCTCTGCAAAGCTGCCTGAAATATGGATTGACCATTCACAGCATGTTTCACCAGAGATTTCAAAGGCTCTGTTAATGACTTCATAATATGCAAAGTTCCATATGCCTGGAGTCACTTGTCATTCACTGACAGCCATACAATTATGTCATCTTTATAGTGAGGGACATGCATCCAGTCACTAGCTAATACTAAATTCAACATGCTACTTAAGTTAGCTTGTTCCTGACCACAATAACCAAATGAATGATAAGACAGCAACTTAAACAACAAGAACATTCACTATCTCACTTAAAAATTCCACTAGTAGTTTAGTACTAGGACATTTTTCAAGTTTATCTGTTACTGTGGGTTTTCTATTTCTTCTTCAAAATCCAGAATATTGATTTGTTATCGTAATTCCTGACCCCAGGAGAATCAAAACAATTAAGCAATTATAACTTCAAAGGTTTATCTAAAGAAAGGTAAGATGGTAATGTTTTTGTCCTTTATGAGCTACTTTATCACATATAAACATTTACTAATAGCCCAACAACAGACTTTTTATATTAGATAAACCAAAATGTGGGTCCATAATTACCATAAATTATATACCATCAAAACTTAGTTATACTGCCACTGATTTTTATTATCATGATTGATGGTGCAGAATTTGCATTTTGTTACCCCATATTCATGAACAAATTTTAAATCTTACTATCAAGGATAAAAGAACCAAATCCTTACTGTAATTGGAATCTAACTGATAATTTCTGAGTGTTTACAATATTGGAGACAATTTGAATTTCTTCACATATTTTGTATCTCTGAATCTCAACAACTCTACTTATTTTCATCTTTAACTTTATTTAGTAGAGTTGTAGAATACCCATGAAAAATTCTGACAATATACCCCAAATCTTTGCATATGATAAAAATGTCCACATTGATCCACACTGTAAAGTTCTCTGTGAGACTATTACTGTGGTGGAAATTATAATCAGTAATATTTCTTATTAGAAAACATAGTTGCAGAGAAGTAAAGCTTGCATGTTTGCACACTGTTTGAGTTTCTGTTAAAGAAATAGTTAATAGTGTTATCCTAAACTAAAATGACTAGTTATTTGAGAATTAGAGGAAATTCTACCATCCATACAACAAAACACTGAATCAACTTGGAAAATACTATAATATTCTGGGGAAAGAAATTGTATTCGTCATGTACAAAGCTGTTTAAATTGTGATGGATTTATTTACAAGATCAGGATGATAGATAATTTTCCTTTGAAATATAATCCCCACTTTTGATGGTTGATGTAAGTTTCTGATATTAGAATGGTGTTAAAACATTATATAGTCAATGAAAAATTTACTTTTTATTTGAATCATTTTCTGGATAAAGATCTAAACTTCAGTATTCTATTATACTTCCAGGCACCACAAGCCTACCACTGAGTGAAGAACCATTTAATGATAACTGTAGTATTATTATTCCCCAGTGCACTGTTTTACATGATGCTCTGTAGGGTGGGTGCATTTAATGTATTTTAGACCTAAAAATAGTTTGAGTTTATAATGGATTTACCATCATGTATCCCTATCATATAAGAGAGAACATTGAGTAGATTGATGCTTAGGTAAACTTTGGGATTTCTCTATTAATATTGTAAATGTTTCTTCTCTTGTTGGTCTTTTCTAAATAAAATTTTATACAAAATCTCTTGTTCTGAGGCTCTGTCGAAGGCAAATATTGTGCACTTTAGTATAATTTTCTTTAAGTTGATTATATCCTTAACTACTGAAAAGTGTAAAATCTCTTCACATCTGTAAGAAATACATTTATTTGAAATCATTTAGATCCCTATATTTACTGTCAATGTATTTTATTACTACTTTGGTTAAATGAACAGCCAATCTATTCCTCTATAGCCCATTATCCTATTTTAGTTATAGGCTTAATATCCTCCTAACTTTTTTATCTCTTCCAAAATATAGTTTCCAAAAACTAGATGATTCCAAAATATAAATGACATCCTTGGCAACTAAAACTGTCTTTATGAGTATCAGGCAATTACCAAAAATATGGTATTTCACCTTGTTAAAAATAGGAATTTTAAATAATGAAGTTTATTTGAGTAGGTTCTATTAATGAGCTGTACATAAAATATTATTGAGTTAAAAGCAAGGCTTACCATGGGCTAGGTTAATCGAGTGTTAGCATAAATGTTTTGTGCATTGTAGGCTGTAACAGAAGACACTAAGGTATTGTCATTACTTTACTCACCATGATGTTTCTAGTTATCAGAGTGCTTTCCTAATAAATGCTTTCCATAAAATTAAACTACAGCAGAAATGTTAAGTCAATTTTGAGTTGTTACTTTTTTTTTTAATTTGACTCTAGCATCTCCTAGGGTTTTTGTTTGAGAATTGACAGCATTTATTCATGGAGTTCTGTTGACATGTAAGGGCCAACCAGATTGTTCAGTGGACTAAAAAGGCCTGCTTAGGCAAAGCACAGCAGGGTTTGATCCCTGGCATGCCATGCCAGCCCCACCCCTGGGGCATGCTGAAAGGACGATTGAGAATGGGCATGGTGACATGCACCTGAAATCTCAGCTCTTGGGAGCTGAAAACAGGAGAATCACTGAGTCCAATATGTGTAGTGAGACCATATAGACCCTGTACTAAATTCAAAAAAACACTTTCTATCTATTGACATATAGATATTTGTGACTCACTTCAGACTCATACTATCTCTTTAACTGATTCAAATGATAACTATTAGTATATTCTTTCTATTAGTTTCCTATGTTATCTTGGATTTCATATGTTGATATAAAGTTTGGCTCCTCTTAAAACTCATCGTCATTCAGTCTGATAAATTTATTGTTCACTTTAGCAATCTGGGAGCAAACATTTGAGGTGTCTATTGTATTTTATTTTGCACACTACAGGAATAACCACATTCCTGTTTCATTGCTCCTCTACTGAGGAGTGTCTCTTTGGAAAATTATTGGCAAAAAGTATATTTAGTAATTTCAAGAAATATATCATTTAAAGATAGTTTGCACTATATGCTGTTGCTTCCTTTAAAGCTATTGCAGTCACCAGCCTGAGTGGCACTTCTTCAAAAAGATTAGCCTCAGAGCCCAGTGGAATAAAGACTGTCAGATGCTTTCGCAATGTGTCTGACGATACCACTTGAACAACTTTGCAAATACATACAACTTGTCAACTTCACACAATTTCATGACATAGTGGACAGAATCAGGATTTACAAAACTCTGGTAGAGAAGTAGGTAAACTCCAGAGACCATGCACCTAAAATCAAAGGAAAGAAGAATACATTATGCAGGAATGAAAGAAAAGATGAGTATAGTATTTGTTTGGAATATTGTTGATGATCATTTTAAATATTTAGCTTAAGTTTCTCTTTTCAGTTTCCACTTTGTGTGTGTGTGTGTGTGTGTGTGTGTGTGTGCAGGGTCTCATTAATTGGCTCAGAGTCATAGTGATCCTCATGTTTTCTACCTCCCTCGTGATGGGATTTCAGGCATGGGCCACCATGCCCAGACTCCATCCCCAGCTCAGTGCACACAGGGGAGCAAGGACTGGTGCGACATGTGGTGCCAGGGATCAAACACTGGCCCCTGTGCTTACTTAAGCAAGTGCTTGGTCTACTGAGCTATCTCACTGGCCTTCAGTTTCCAGATAGGACCTTTGTGTTTTTATGGAAAATATATGGTAATTCTTTTTTCTTGCTTATCAGATTTCATGCCTCTTCTTTGTCTTTGAACTATTTAGACCTCTTTTAACTTAAATATAATTGACAGATACATTAAAGTCTGTTGTGTCTGGTAGAGATTTAGAAGACTCAATTTTAGTTTTCACAGATTAAAAACAAGGTTTGATACCTTTATTTCATTCAGGAAACTGATAAATATCTATAATATTATGTATTTTTAGATTTTATATAATTATATAACATTGGACTACATTCTGTTTTCTTACTCAGCTTTTTTATTTCTTCCAACATTTTTTAATTAATTAAATTTATTGGGAGGATTTTCTTCCGAGCTCCAGGTACCCCAGACCCACCCCCACCCCAGGTCCGGTGAGTGTGCGGAGAGCTTCCTGCTAG
>NDGM011189600.1:0-20566 GCA_002564305.1 Octomys mimax
TACGCGAAAGCAAGCCACAATCTCAGCCTTTGCCATATATGGAGTTGTTTTTCATTGAGAGTATTAGATATATTTCTTACAAGTGATTTGCACATTGAGTTATTTTTATTACATCCTCAGCAACCTAAATGATACATCTTAGAGTCTAAGAATTCTGTTATCTTCCTTTCTAAAGTATAGGTTTTTGTTCTAATATGTAATTCAATTACTAACAAATTAAGCTAAACTTCTACAGACTTGAGTTCACATCAGACTTTTCTAGGGTGTACTTGGAATGAAACTTAGGTGGAACATGACTCATTCTGCTGAAAGGGAGACATTTCTGGTGTGTCAGTTGAAGACCAAAGTGTTAGCCCGGTACTGCCACTCAAGATGAGTTACAGCTCTAGCATCCACAAACTCTAGCAAGTCAGTTCCACTTTGGGTCCCATTGTAGCTCTCTGGTAAGCCACCCACAGGCCATGCTATGCATGCGTGGCCTGGGACTTGTGGGGGAACCAAGTCAAGACTTCTGGAACCTACACCACAGTAGATCTTTGTGCTCTGCAGTGCCTTGGCCTGCAGACTTCAGCAACTGTAAATGCCTTGAACTTGATTTTTTTTACTTTGTCTGCTCAGGAAGACCACCAGAATTTATCTTCTTTGCTTGGGTTCCAACCCTTGTGCCACAGCCAGTCTAGGCAGAGAGCTGACATGATTGAAAATGTAGCTTTTCTCAGATATAGCAAGGCTTGTGCTATGATCCAGTGCCTAAACCAGTAGCATCATATATCTTATCTCTTTTTATAGTCATTTCTAACGGACAGTTCTTCTGCTGTAATAGACTCTATCACAGACAAGATCATGCTGTTTTGATTGCAATAAGTTGGTATTATGCTCTTTCAGCTGTCTTCAAATTCATAGTTCTTGCTTAGAATTGCTTTGGCTATGCAAGGTCTTTTGTAGATGTCAGTAGTAGTATTGCTTGTTTTTCTTTTTGTTATTGGTATTTTTGATAGTGATTGCTTTCCAACTGTAGATTGCTCTGGGTAGAATGAAACTTCCAAAAATATTGATTCTTCCCATCTTTCCATTAATTTTTGTATCCTCTTTAGTTCTTTCCATCAACGTTTCATAGATTTTGTTGTAGAATTCTTTCACCACTTTGGTTAAATTTATCCTTAGGCATGTTATAAAATGAGATTGCGTCTCAATTTCTTCAGCTCCCTTATTATTAGTATGCTGAAACTCTAGTGATCTTTGAATGTTGTCTTATTTCTTGGGATTTAAGATCATTTCATGTGCAAATAGTGAGACTTTGACTTCTTGTTTTTCAATTTAAATGCTTTTTATTTCTCCTGCCCACTTATTCTGCCTAGTTACCCCATAAATTTAAAAAAAAATTAAAGAATATAAAATAGTAAAAAACAATTAGAAATGATACACAATTTCATTACACAAAGTAATAGGAATTCAATAATTGTTGCTTCATTGCATGATGTTATCTTCAAATTAGTTGTTTACGTTACCAAATATAAGACTGCAAAACTGGCTAAAAAACAAAACAAAACCAACAAAAAGTTATAAGAAATTAAGAAGCAAACACACACACACACACACACACACACACACACACACACACAGAGAATAAAAGACAAAATTTTAAGCCTTAACTGCTCCTTTCAAAAGACCAGCAGAAAAGGGCAGTTCAATTATCGAAGCTATCCTGCATGTATTCATAAATATGTCTTTTTCCCTTCTTTCTTTGATTCATTTCCTCATCCCACTTTTTCCTTTCCTTTGAACAGGTTCCTTCCCTGTCACAGTATCTGTTGTACCTTTCAAATGTTATTTACTCTTTTAGGTTTCCAAACTACCGAGACAAAATGACGTTTGCGCATGCAGGTCTGACTTTTTTCACTTCCCAATACAGTCTCCAGGTGCATACGTTTGCCTATAAAAGGCTCGAATTGATCTTTTTTTATAGCTGAGTAATACTCCACTGTGTAAAAATACCATATCTTTTTTTATCCATTCCTCATAGCCTTATTTTATCCACTATGACAGAATTATGTCTTCCCCAGAATCCTACTATCTTTCTAGAAACGTAAGTCTTAATATTAGATGTCTATGGATCCCTGGCCTAACTGATTGAAGGTGAATTCTTGGGTTCTTACAGCATGACTTCAGGAAAATGTCAGACAAATCATTTAAATAAATGAAAAACACTCTTGGCCAGTCAATGCAAGAGTGATGGCAAGCTCAGAATTTCTTGTTCAATAAGGGACCTTTTCGTTGAACAGGTGTGCCCTGCATTTTTAAATTTTATTTTATTAGTTCATAAGGCAGATATTTACAGTTTCTATCAGTTTGAAATGATTTCAGAATGGATGTAATTTGCTGAGGAATGATGTAAAATTCTTAAAATAGTATAAAAATTTTAAGGTTAGGGGGTTTAGACAAGATATCGTGTCTGTATCTTGTACTATGAATAACTACTATGAAGACAACACTACACAATGTATTAATTACTGCAACTATCCTACTAACCTGTTTTGAAACTGTCTCATTGCTATTTCTTTCTCAATAAAATTGATTAAAAAATAAAATTTTTGTGCAAAGGAAACAAATCTGATTTTCCTTTTTTATGTCATTTCTGTATCTTTATCATGCTGAGGATCATGTAACCCAGAGTAATTTATGATGATAAAGGTAAAGGTCTATAAATATCATTGCATTTTATCATGAAAGAATTTCATTCTTGTTTTTTATTTATATTTAATTATTTATTTTGTGGTGCTGAAGATTGAATCTAGGGCCTTGTGCTTACTGAGTAAATACTCTAACACTAAACTATGCTTCCAGCTCACTTACTTCTTTTCAGTAAAAAATAAAAAAATTAAAAAAATTATTCCTTTATTTTTCCAATCCCAATGGATTCATATACACATATATACATATATATTTTTATGTATTGCATGGTCATATATATTCATGTATGTGCTTAATTTGCATCATATTATTTAGAATTTATTAGCACTTTATTGTATTATCAACGTTTGCAAGTTAAATAATGGGGTTTATACTCCAAGAACTTGGCAATCCATGTCATGTAACCCTCAAAACTTAATCCCTACAGGACACTCATTATAAAGTACCATTTGGCCTTCAGGAAAGTGACCTATTGCAGTCATTCCAGCCACCATAGCTCTTGCCTTTTTCATGAAATATTTGTTCTGTCCAAGTCACCTAATTCCAAGTTCATCATCTTTACATTATACTGGAGTCACTTGTCTTCGTTCCTACCCTTGTTTTATAATCTCTTACCTACATTTCAGCTTTAAAATTCTGATTGCTCAGAGAATACAGAAGTATAGTTATTTTTAAGAGGCACAGATTTTATTTTCTTCTTTGCTTTTTCTTTTTGTTTTCCTGGATGTAATCATCTGAAGTAACTCCATGCAATTTGCTGTTCACACCCCAATTTGCGTAGAGGCTGGGTGAGTGATTTCATTAGGCGTTTGCTTCACCCAGGGAACAAGAAATTGTGCTGAGTGGGTGTGTGTGACACACGGCAATATTTGCAGCTGTTTTCTCAAATATGATTTGTAAGGAGGAAATCACTCACATTGGCATTTGGGAATTAATCTGTGGCTACAAAGCAGTGTAAGGTTGAGACAATACCAAGGCCTGCCCTAGGGAATGACTCATGTGTGCAGTGAATTCTGACAAAGGTGCTGCTTTACCTCCAAGCCAGACAGCTGTTTGACTATGGCCAGCCTCAGCCTTTCCATTCACAGCCATGCAGGGCTCATCCATGACCCTCTCGGCACCTCTCTTCTGAGTGCAGTCACTATGGAGCAAGGTCTTGCTTTCCACTTGCAAGAGTGGTCTTTGGTGACAATAGCAGAAACCAGGCGCAGTGACGAAAATCCTTTCCAGCGTTGATTTCACCTTCCCCCGCCCCCACGCTTAGGATGGAGCACAGGGCCTTTGCACTGAGCTGCACTCCTGTGCCACTTTGCCTTTTATTTGGAGACACAGCCTAAGTCTCTAAACTGAACTTTCCACCTGCCTGCACAGCATCCCAGAGAGCTGGGATTGCAGGCCTATGCCACTGGGTTACTTTCCTCCCTTAATTGATCATTTTGTCAAAGATTAATGACATCATTTGAATTAATTTGTGGGGAAAAGCAGAGTGAGTATCAAAATGGGGGAAGTAGAGAAATTGCCTTTTGAAGTGCTGTGCTTCATGTAAAGAAAGCGTAGAGCTCCTGTTGGTGAAGGACACGGCTATTGTAGATCTGGGTTCTACATCCACAGAGACGGAAGTGATCCCTGCAAATGTTTAAATTCAATCAGACCATTTATTAGATGTCGTGTAAGTAATGAAAGGAAAAAGATGAGCTGGTTTACATCACAAATAATGAAAGGAAGAATATCAGCTGATTTAAATTCTTTTTCTTAACCAGTTTGTGTAATTAGAAACAGACATTGTCTTTCCACCAACTTCTTTCAAAATCAGAATGTTTCATTTTCTATAGGTCCTCTTTTAATTTTAAGGACTAAAATATATGTTATTTTAACCTCTTATTGGTGAAATAAAAGCCAAAAACCCTCATATCTGTCCTGGGGTTACCACTTCCATTTAAACCAAAGATACATTTTGATTAAAATTACAGAGTTAAAGACTAACTCTGATTTGATAGTGGAAAGCAAATTACCCTTTTACCAGAATTTCTAGAACCATTTTTATTTTGGAAATATATCCTCAGATTGTGGGAAGAGCATATTTGATATGCTAAATACTGAAAATGATTATACCTCCAACTTACTGAGCTGTTATTTTTATTTTACTTAGAGAAATGTAAAAGCTAGAACAGATATTGTGAGATAAAGAAAAACCAAGGGAAAAATAAAGCAAGAATGAAAAAAAGCATTAAATATTATATACACCCAAGGAAACACAGACTGATTGCAGGGGGAAAGGAATACTCAAATTATAGTATTCTTATAACATTCTGATAATTAAAAGCAGCATCATGAAAGGTTTCTGGAATGCCAATTTTTTAAGTGGGAGGTTTAAATGTACGCAGGACTAAACAGAAAACCACAATATTTGTGAAAAGTTCCGGACAGTCTAGTTCTGGCCCTCTTGCCTCATAAAATGTGAAGTAAGTGCTGCTTGCCATTGGTTCTAGCCTTGCAAATGGTTAAAATGCTACTGAAGCAAAACCACCTAGCAGGACCGCAAGGCACGCAACAGCCCGCGGCACCGTGCCACCTCCGCTAGATGTGGCCTGCACTCCCTCCTAGTTTTTCACCTCCACAAATGAGCACCACCCTTCTCCTACCCCCAGGACATCTGTTGTACAAGCTTGAGATCAGAGCACAGAAATCGGGACAAATGCCACCCACTCGAGTTCACTTGCTGCTCCACCAACTGTTAGCAACTGCACGGCATGCCTCCTGCTTTTTCAGTCTCTCCACCGGTGCATCTCTGGAAGGGAGCTGACAGGTAAAGAGTAGAATTTTCCTGCCAAAATGTCCCCCACAGAGCAAGAAGCTATTTGCCATTCTCTGGAAATAAACAGAAAACCTGAAGAAAAATGTGGGAAGAGAGAAAAGATGTTTTAGTCACAGAGGCTGGAAAGTGACCAGGAGAGCTAGCTCATCCATTCACAAGGCTGCCACACCATTCATTCATTCATTCATTCATTCATTCATTCATTCATTCACTCACTCATTCATTCATTCATTCACTCACTCATTCATTCATTCATTCATTCACTCATTCAACAGACTCATTGGCTAGAGTGTGCATAGACAACGTGTTTAAATAAATATCAATAGAAATAATATTAGGGTACAGTTTGTTAGACATCCACCAGTGACTAGTTTTATTATATTGCATTATTATATTAGAGGCATAAATCATATGTTTCCAACTGGATATTCATGTGTTGCTTCTAGCAATTGATCTTTCAACATGAATATGACAGAACATACATGTGATCACTGCAGGACACACAGTGGAGATGGGAAACGGGAATAGGAAAAAGAAATCTCACATTTTAGGCCATAACAGCAAAAGCAGGATAAACAGCATGAGTGGGCTGAGACAAGGCTAGGCAATGGCAGAAAGCAGGACATAGCAGATCTGCCGCATGCCCCAAAGCTGCATCTGCCTGCATCAAAAGGCCTCTCTTAGGAAAAAAACAAGGTCTTTGAAGTCCCTGGGGGAGCCTGAGAGACTTCCTAGCTAACCCCTTATGTTTTACAACCCACAGGCTATTGATTCATGGACTGATCCCTTAGGAAGAGAAAGAAGAAAGGGGAAGAGTCAAGGTGCCCTCTGAATGCCCACCCCCAGCCACCCAAAGACCTCCCCTAAGGCCCCGCTTTTTAAAGCTGTTGCCACATCCCAGTAGCACCAAGCTGAAGACTAAGCCCATAGTACATGGTCTTCCAAGACACACGCCAAAGCCAAATGACAGCACACTCCCTTTCGTACCCCAACCTGGAGCTGGTCTGACACCTGAGTTGCACAGCAAGTGGCAGAAATACAGATAACTCCCGCCTTTCAGTTATGAAATCTGCTTATTTTGCGTATTTTCTCAGAAATGTGGAATGTTTGCAGAGTTAGTGAGGAGAAGCTGACATGTGGAATGGAGGGTTCCTGGAGCCCAGCCTTTCTCCAAAAGGCTCCTTCCAGCTCGGGATGGATGTGAGGAACAAGGTAAGCACTTAAGTGGTTTGCCTGAGAAGGATGGGCCTAGAACCTAATTTCAGGCAAGGTCACTATGTTCTTTGTTCTTTAGCTTCAGTTAAAGCCACATCTAGTGGCTCGCTGAAGTAGCTTATACCACCTCAGTAAACCTGATGACTGTTACATTTCCAGGAGTTTGTACAAAACTAGACGACATCATATTGGTAGCTTGATATCACCCACACCATAAAAATCAGCAAAAGCTGCAAACCGGTGCTGGCAAGACAAAAGTTACCTATTTGCCAGCACACCACTGATTGTGTCAGCACACCACTGATGGTAACAGTTGCTGAATTTTTAAATGGAAGAAATATTCAGGGCTCCAGCAAAATTGAGCAATCATTTAGTGGACCAACTCTCTCTGGCAACAGCATAGTCTGAATATAACTATAGAGTAAATATTAATAATACAAGTAGTGGTATGCTTTTCCCTCCAACAATCACCTCAAATGTCCTGTAAACTAACCACTAATGACCTAAAACTGCAAGCTAACCTCAGCATTTTTTGAGGCTTGGTCTGTGTAAAGAAAGTGCCTATTCAATCCCTGAGTGCCCTGAGCACCTGAAATTAGAACTGGGATCATAAACATTCATCCTAAAGCTGGTCCTTTGCCTTCCCGCAATTTGAGCCTCTATTTTTATCAGAATTGAAAAAGTTCAAGAGGAGAAAAGTCTATGTTTTCTCTGTTTCCTGCCTTGGTACTATGAAAAGAAAAGTCCAGAAAAGCTTAAGCCCTGATTTATACGGAAGGCCTCTAGCCTTAACATGTCTTCATAAAATTGCTACAGAACATAATTTTAAGCTTATAAGTATAAAGCCTACCTGGCCGTGGGTCACTGCAACTAAGTCCGAAGACCTGACCATTTTCTTCTACAGAGAAGAAAGAAAAAATTTCAATTCCTCATGAAATAGAAATCTTATAGGCCAGTAGTAGGTAGTGGTGGGTGGCTTTTTACATCTCAATGTTTTTTCTTACTTGATTTACTTAATTGAGATAATGGGTTCTATGATCATCTAAATAGTCTAGTAACTAAAGTCATCATTAGCTATTTTCTTGGCTAACACAGTAATGGCCCTTGAAATGTCTCCAGTGTTTCCAATTACCTTTGAGAACATGTGCAATGTCAGAAGCCCTAACAGAAAACATCTACCATGGGATGCGCATGAGAAATCTTCTCTCACATGAGTAGTTTTCACAAAGTCTTTAAGTGTCAAAAGAAAAATGACAAAATAAATGATAAAGCCAACAGTGAAGAACCTCACAAACAGGATTTTTCTCTCAAAACTGCTTGTACAGGAACCAATGGACATAAGAGTATTTAGAACACTGTAGCTCAAGCATTTTTCATTGAGAAAACTGAGATTTGGAAACAATAATTACCCTAAGAGGATAATACAGCTAATAAATGGCATCCAAAATTGGAAACCATTTTTTCCCATTGAAAAGTATAATTCTTATACTGCCTATTCAAAATAAGCTCTACTTAAGCATCACATTACAGAAATTCCATATTCCAAGTAGCTCAAGTCCCACCTCACTCTTTTCTCTGTCTGTCTGTCTGTCTCTCTCTTTCTCCCCCTCTCCACATACTACTTGGTCATAAACACAAACTAGAATGATCTATGGTATTATCTGCAGATGGATGAACTAGCTGCTTGGCATGCTGAGGCAGCATGGAATAACATGATGGAGATATGGCTCCTGGCCTCAGTTAACAGCCTAATGAGGGTTCCTGGATGAACAGTCAGAAAGTAGGTACAGAGCTGGAAGTTCACTGGATAAGGGTTAAGAATAAAAGTAATTGCCCTCTAGGTTCTAAAGAGGATAGTACTATGATAAAGGCTGAACTTTTACAGGGCAGGGGTCCTTAGTGGAGTCATCATGTCTGGTATAATCTTGGGGTTTTTTGGTTTTGTCAGTTAAAGTCAAAGTCAGGAATAATGATTTTTGCAAAAAGATTCACAAGAGAGTGACTGATTTCATCTAACTTTATTTTGTTAAATCACAATATGGAAAATCACTGCCATAGGGCTCAGAATACTTGTCAGCTGGTCGTCACATTTCCTAGCCTGCAGCAAGACCCCTGAGAAGGCAACGAGCTGCTGGAGGCAGCACACATGCATTATTTATCGTTGTATGTCCAGCACCTGGTGCAGTGCTTGTCATGTCGAAGGTGCTCAGGAATGTGTAGGAAAATGATGAATAAATGAACCACCAGAAGGCAGCTGCTCGACCATACACCCTGGAAAAGGGAGTCAGACGATTCTAAGAAAGAATGTCAGCTCACAACTTTAAGCAACTCTATAAAGAATCTTCATGACATTCTCTGCAGCTAATCAACTCAGTGACAATGACAAGATCAAATCTTTGACTCCCAAGAAGGAAGGTTCATTCTTTAGACCATGGTGAATTCATTAAGGTAATTCTATTTTGTGAGGGCCCTTGGAAGCTTTGCAGATGGTCTTGCAAGCCACTCTTCACCAACAACCATCATCTGAAACATTTCTATAACAAAAGGTAGTCCTCTCTTCTGTAGGCATAGACACCCCACGCCATCAGCAAGCCCACATGCTCGAACTGAGCATTATGACTGTGGCAAACTGCTAGGATGATTGTTTCCACCTGGCACCTAGGGACCTAGGACAGTGGCTGGACTCCAAACTAAGTGACTGCTGCTGGTGGACATTTTTCTCCTTATGACCCACGCAACTTGCTCACAGAATGAATTGCACCTATATCATCATGGTGGGTACTCAGGGATTCTTTGACATCATCTATCTTTATATCTAGGAAGCAAACTTATTTTTAAGTAAGTCACAGCTGATTTCTCCCTTAAAAATGACACGAACATTTTTGGGTACAGGCCTCAAATTTAAACAGGTCTAGACTTCCGGAACTCCTACCCACTGAGAAAGTATAACAATGTCATAACTTCTCCCCAGACTCTCTTGTGATATCTGCATGACAAACAGCAGCCTGCATCCCTGCTCCAGTGAGTACTGATACTTTGTTCTATCACTAGAGGTTCGTCTTTCCAAGAATGCTACATAAATAGGAGAATATAGTCTGTAACCTTTTGAATCTGTCTCCTTTCACTCAACATAATGTTTGAATATTTCTCTAAGTTGGTACCTACAGCAACTTCTTATTTCTCTTATTTACAAAACTAGTAAATAAGGAGATGAATAAGGGTACATACCTGATGGAGTCACCCTGGCCCTAACCCCAGTGCTCGAGGGGCTGAAGCAGGAGTGTTTCAAGTTTGAGCTCAGGCTGAGCAACTCAGCAAGACTGGATCTCAAGACCAAACATAAAAATTGCCCAGGATGTAATTCAGTACCAAGATCCTAGGTTCATTCCTGGCAGTGTAGGAGAGAAAAACAAAGAGAGTTGAGTTTCCCGTTCATGCTTCTAGAGTCAAAAACAGAAGTTATTTTCTGGAACTGTCTGTGTCTGTGTGCTGAGAGCCACTTCCTGGTTGAATGCCACATTCATTTCAGGCCATGGGATGTCGAAACAAATGGGACCTGGCCACACGGGCAGTTGTACTTGAAATTCAGAAGTATTCCCCACACTGTCTGCTACTGTTCACCTTTTAGAGTCCCCATCGAGCTGCTTTATGTATCTCTAGTGGAAGCCAGAGTGGAGAATGCTTTGTCCACCTCTGGAATGCTGGGATCTTGGCATTAAATTCTTATGTTGGGGAGACCTTTTCAGTACTTTTAGCTTGATACATTTGGCATTTTTTAGCTTGATATATTTTCAAACTGTCAGACAAGTTGCATGACTACTACAAGAAATTCTTTTGTATGGTTTAGTGCTGACTTAGAAATGTTTTATATTTTGCCTCTGTGCTCTACTATCTTTATGTATATAGGTGATAGCTGGGCACATACAATTTTTTCCTAAATGACTAAATACTAAGTTGGAGACATTATGTCCATTTATCAAGCACTACTTCATTGTGTGTTTGCTAAGAACAATTACCAAAGCAACCCAGCACTGATGTAATATCATTAGCTAATCCACAATCTATATCCAAATTTCTCAATTATTCAATATCTTCTATACCTTTAAGATCCATGTCAGAACTGTGCATTTTATTCAGTTGTTATGTCTCTTTAGTCTCTTTAATCAGGAGCATTTCTTTGCCTTTTATTTGTCTTTCTTGACCTTTTGAAGAATTCAGAGCCATTATTTTTAGAACACTCTTCATGCTTAGATTCTGTTATGGACTTCTGGCTGGAATATCAGGGAAGTGATGTGGTATTCGGTGAATCATCCCATCAGTGCGGGAGTCCCTCCAATGAATCATACCAGGTGTCTCTGGATGTCAATTTGCCCAAATATTGTTGATGTTAACTTTTACAACTTGATTAAGGGAGCATCCCTTGAGCTCAGCATTCAAAACCTGACAGAATCTCTGCTCCAAAACAAATTAAAGTGACTCAAATGTGCTTGCTCTTGCAAAACTTCTTTCTCTTGGTGTGTTTGGGTTGGTAGTAGGTTTGACCTAACATCTAGAGAAGGCATGGCTTGCATCCTACTCAGAACCCAGACAAGCCTTAGTTATTCTGCTGCAGTTTGCGCTTTTCAGCTGAGAGCCCTGGGGATGCTGGGCAGCAGGGAGCCTCTCCCGGCCACAGCCTAAGCCACCACCAATCATCCTGCATGCCTGTGGTACTCAGATGAGTGGGGACTGACCAGCTCTGTGGGTGGGAAGGGAAAGATTCTCTGGATGACACGGCAGGCATTTTTCATGGGAAAAGTCTGCCCCAGACCTTTTTTTCTGACTCATGAAATACCAAATGAGAAAACCCTTTTAAATTTCAGTTGAAGAGTAATTCCAGAGTTCAGTTGCCTATGCTAAGTTAGATCCTGCTTGAAGAGGGTTCCTTTGTGCTAAGCATCTCTGCTATTTGCCCCCAGCTTTCACAATTACCAAGAGGGACTAGGATATGAACAGAGCCCTGAGCCTACACCAGAGGAAGAACTGTTGTCTGGAGTTTTATTTGCCCCAGCAGTTTCAAACACTTAGAAGGCCAATTATGGATTAATCCTTCATTTTTATTTGCTAGTCTCACTCTTTCAATATTCTCTTTTGAGAGGGTGGGGTCTCCATCTCTGCATTGTCATAGAAGATCTAAACAGTAGTTTGTAGTCCTCAGGGAAGAGCAAGGAGAGGTTTTGCTTTCTGTATTATCCAGACCTTGAAGAAAGGGAAACAAAAACACTGACCCTGGGCAAGTGCAGCTGAAAGCAGCCCAGGTAGTGCTGCAGTTGCTGAAAAGTGGTGGGCAGCTCCCCGGAACACATCAAGAGCCTGTGGGGAGTCCATTGCTGGTGGTTGGCACTCACCTGTGTTTCCTTTGCTTCTCACTCCTGATTCTACCCATGCTCACCATGAGCCAATGCCTAATTTTGCACATGTTTACGGAGGCTGTTGGTTTCACAAATGAGCATTCCTATGATGGTTTCTTTTCTATGGTGTCTATGGGTTGTTTTTCTTTTCTGTCCAAGATTTCGTTCCCTCTTACCATTTCACACCTTTCTTCTCTTGTAGCTTCTCATTAGGATTTCCACACAACCTTAAATTAAATATCACATGACTTCTTTTATATGAGCAACTCAAAGCATAAATAATTTATGAAACAAAATAAAAGATAGACAATAGGAAACATGGAGATAGATCCCTTGTGAATGGGAAGGAGATCTAGAGACAGAAGGAAGGGAGACAGAGGGGACAGAAAGGAGAATACAAATAATTAACTTATGCCANATGTAAACATTATGTACTGAAGATATGGACTGATAAAACTTTCTTATTCTTTGCGGTCATCTGCTGGGAGATGTAATACAGCGGCTCCTTCCTTATCTGTGGCTGCACTTTTTATTCTTTCAGCTCTCTGCATCCAAATGCTGTTGGAAAATATTGCATAGAAAATTCTAGAAGTAAAGAGTTCACAAGTTTTAAATTGTACACCTTTCTGAGTGGCAAGAAGCACTCCTTGGGACATGAGTCGTGTCTTGTCCAGTAGGATCTAGGGTTGATGTGGACATGTGCTGTTTGCGCTCTCTTCATCGAGGTTAGCTGATCAGCTGTTGTGGTATCAACCAAGAGCTTGTGCTCCAGTCACCCTGATTTTCTTTCACAATGGTCCCAGCTCACAAGAGGAGTGAAGTGGAAATTCAGATATGCCAAAGAGAAGTTATGAAACGTTTCGCTTAATTGCAAAGGGGAAATATCTCAATATAATACTGAAAGAAACATCATGTGCTGAGGTTGCTGAGATCTAAGAACAATCTTAACAAAGACTGTATGTATGAGGCAGGGTACTATGCTTAATTCTGGGCATCCACTAGGGGTCCTGGGTGGTATCCTTCATGGATAAGCAGGGACAGACTTCTGTGTGCTTGAAACAAGGCTGCAGTAGCTTCAGTCCCTCTGTGTTTGGATAGGCCAGTGAGCTCCAAGCAGCTCTGAGATGCTGTGCATGGGCCCAGCAGCAGATGTGGTCATGGCTTACATCTAGAATAGGCCCCCTAAAGCCTCATGTGCTAAGACATGGGGCTTTGGGTGATGACTGGGTCATAGAGTGGATTCATGCATGGAAGAATTCAAAATGGAATGTGCTACTACAAGGTGAGGACTGGAAAGGGCACTGGGGACATGACCTGGAAGGGCATACCTCCCTCCTGGGTTCCTCTTTCTTTCCCTCTGCTTCCTGGAAGTGACCATGTAAACAGTTTTCCTCTGCCAGACCCTTCAACCATGCCCTTTCTGACTAGGAGCCAACTAAGCATGGATAGAAACTATTAGCCAAAGTAAACCTCTCCTCCTTTAAGTTGTGTGTGTCAGGTACTTTGTCCTAGGAATGAAAAAGTGACTGAGACAGCAGAGAAGGCTCAACCTGCTGAAGCAACCTTGGAAAGCTGGCCTGCGCCTTCCTGGATTAGGCTTTACAGTTCACAGGGCTGGACTCCTCCAGATTGCTCTCTCTGAGATGGGTCTGACTGGCAGGGTTCCTGGAGCCCTAATGAGAGGAAAGCAATGGAAAGCAGAGAGGAAGAAATGCGACTGGGTTTGTTCTGTGTCAGAACTCTTCCTCATCTTCCAATCCCTAGGCAGCTCTCCTATGTCCCACTTTTTCCTAAAGTACCTTTGCTGTCACCTCTTTTCTCTTTATATTTAGAATGATGGGTTCATAGTGCTCTGAAGTTAAAATGGGCCTTACAGTCTGTCTAACCCAGCTCTCTATTTTAATAGATGAGGAAATTAGCACCTACAGAGGGGACAAGAACATGGGCTAGAGGGACAGAAAAAAATGTGAGAGGTGAATTAAGGACTGATCTGCATTTCTGTCTCCATTTACATCATGATTTTGATTTCCCCTCTATAAAATCAGGACAAAAATATTAAGCATATGAACTATTGGAGGATTAAATGAGACAGGACATGGAAAATGTTTGACACCAGGACTGATACTTAGGTGCTTTATGGAAACTTCCTTTCTCTTCTTGCACCTCTGCCATCTTCACTAGTAAGTCTCTTCTTGTTCTCTCTTCAGTGTTTTTCTTTAGTCACTCTCCAAGGTAGCACCTGCTTGTCCTCTTGCCCCCACTCCTACCTACCTCTCCCCTGTCCTGGCTTCCTGCCACCTTCTGCACCTGTGAATCCACAGTCCCCTGCAGAACTCCCTGCAGGCTCTCACCTGCCAGAATTCTCTGTGTCACAGGATCTAGACACATTTCTGGATCCTTACAGAGTCCAGGCTCATCCCCACCTTGAGCTGTCAGCTGACAGCCTGTCTCCAGAACTCTCCAGGCTTGACACTTTCCCACTGCTGTCTGCTCTAGATGCATGAATGTGTTATTGCCTCTGAGCTAGACTGGAAAATCCTTGAGATCTGAAACCACCCTATGTATTATTTAGTTCTTACTTCTTCCCAGGTCTCATAATAATCTCCCTCGCATGGTAGATGCACTGTAAATATTGATTGGTAGGTTAATGGATTCCTCTTGACTTTTTGTGATGCCTTCTCCTATAGCTTTGTTATAAGAGAATATAAATTACCTTGGGGTGAGTATTTGGTTGCAGAGCTAGTAGAATATACCTGAGTAATGGCGCACTAAGTCGGGAGTGCATCCTTAACTTCCTGGTCTACGAACACATCACCTCAGCAAGCTGTGAGATGCTCCTCTTGCCTGTGTGCCTTGGAGCACAGAAGTCTGAGTCTGTGGTGATGGGCTCTGCTGCTCCCTCTCGGAACACAAGATCATTCCATATGTACCTGTGGGCTATCTCAGAGATACATCAATCAGGGCTGAAGGGTCCTGTTAGGTTGCCCAAGCTGTCCCACCGAGGGACCCATTGATCATAATGGGGAACAGTTTGCAGTCCTTCACCCTTTTTACTCGAAGCCCTTCAGGCTGAGTTTACAAATGGGGTTTTAAGCTGGATCACCTCAAGATGAATTTCTGTGCTCAGTCAGATGTTGGCAATGCATTATTTGGGTTGTGTAAAATGGGAGTTTAGTGAGGTTAATTTCTCCCTCCTCCCCACCTTAGGCTAATTATTGGAGAAAGTGTTTGCAGGCCTGGAACTTCTCATAATTCATCCTGCCTTCTGCTTCTTTAGAGCAGGGACTCATAAATCTCTGTTTGTGATGACATAATCGGTTACCAGAGGAATGCGGTGGTACCGCCAGCTGGGAGTCACAGCTTCATGCAACTGAACCGAAAGGGACTCATCCAAAGGGACAACCTCCTGCCCCTTTTTTCTTTGGCTTGAAAGAGTTGAATTGTCTAAGCCTTCTCATGAGCATGAGTGACCACAATATATCATATTAGGAGAACTTCAAGCTTGTTTGAAAGAATAAACTTTCAAAATACCATGAGAAAAATAGAAAATGAGCCAAGTGCTCCAGAATGTATTATCTATTAGACCTTCAGCATTTGGAAGCATCAAATCCTCTGGACCCTTAGAAATCACTTACCTTTGAAATGTGCTCAGATATAATGTAATTTTTCATTTCTAATTTTTGCTTTCTTTCTTTATGGTGTCTGTGAATTTGCATATCTATGACATATGTATATATTATGCATTTGAAAAATTTATATAAAGAAAGTGAGAATGGTGGCACATTAGAACTCTAAGAATGTCTGAAACATTTAGTCCAACCCATAATTTTAGAGACGGAGGCACAGAAGCTCCAATGCAGTTCCAAGGTCCCTTCACTGAATGTAGAGTTAGTGTCACCCAAGGAGTCAGGTGCAGGCTGCAGCCGCTAGTCTGCCCGACCCAGGCCAGGACGACCAGCGTGTGCATTAGCTAGCTACCACCGGGGAGACCATCCCATTCATCCTGGCACACTCCCATTAGTGCTATTATTAGAAAGCAGATCCTGTAAGTATTCTAGTTTCAAACTCAGGGAAAGGAAGTGAAATTGAAAAGTATTCAAATCTGCTAACTAGAACATTCAGAAGTGGCTCTAATGTTACCATCCTCGTTTTTAAAATAAAGAGGTTGACAAGGTTGACTCTGGGCCTTCTCCAACTGAAACACTCAAGAACTCTCTAAGTCTTACTGAATATATTCTGTGACACTCTTTTCCTCTCCTGAAATATTGCTTCTGAGCAATCCCAAAGTTCTCTTTTCCACAAACATGAGCTGGAGCTAATAATAATTGCTAAGCAGTGATGACAGTAAATAAGATAATACACAACAGCACACATTTAATTCTTTGAGTACACTAAGATGTGCAAAGGCACACTAAAATACTCACCACAGCTCAAAAATAGCAAACAACTACAGAATATAAACATCCCTAGATTAAGTGTGTGTGGGGGGTAATTATTTGTTTGGTGGATTATTTCTAGCAAATATTCAGATTTAAGTTGATTCCTCTGTCTCTCAGAATGCATGGGGATCCAAGATGAACTCATGGGCAAACTATTAATTTAATAGTCACTATTAAAAAACATTTAATATTTTAAATGTTAAATGTTCAGCAGTTAACATTTTAAAAATATTAAATGTTTACTGCTAAAAACTGTGACCTAGTATTGCCTTGCAGGAAAACTCCAGCATACTCCAGAACTATATTGCCATTTTGGATGCCATTTTAGTTTATTTATGTAACTGTTTCTGCTGTTTTTTACAAAACTTAGAAAACGTTTCCATGTGTTGAACCTATTTTCCCCTTTATCCTCTTGTTTGTAAATATATTTTCAAAGATTCTTAAAATTTTTGAAGGCTCAGTCGTGACATCTACTAAGGGACATGTGAGATGTCACCATGGGGAAGAGCAATCTAAACCTGACTCAGCTTGCAGTTAGCAGATTGCACCACACGTACACATCCACTGCAGCTCACTGACAGCCGATGCCAATGGGCAAGGGCTCGCTTCAGGAAGAGAGTCTCCCTGCTGGTGCACCAAGGTGACGGTGATAGGAGAAGAAATTCCTTGTCAGCAATAGGTAGACATATGCGTATATGGATCTTCATCCATGTGGGAAGGCCCAGCCTCATGATAACAGCACCTGAATTTTATGTCTTCCTTCTACCATCTCTTGCCTACCAAAAAGAATGAATGAAATATAGCACAAGGAATTACAGCCTTAAAAAGGTTTAATTCTATACTAAACAAACTGAAGCTTTTCTAGAGAAAGTCAACCAGATCTGAAGAAACCATGTTGTCTGAGGAATAGTTAAGAAAATAGGAGATGTGGGGACTGGAGATGGTGGGGTATGCCATACGTCTTCAAATATTTGAGGCATTGTCAAGTGAGAGAAAGACTTCATCCCATGCAGCTCCTAGGGATATTTAAGGACAAGGGTTAGCTTATTATCACAAGAAGAAATGTCCTAAGGACCACAGATAGGAACATTTGGTGGGCTGTGAACCCCTCACTATGGAGGAGTTTGCACCCAGCGTGGATCACCACAGGTCTAAAACACTTATCTTGGAAGATATTTAGACCATGTGATCTTCAAGAGTGCTCCTAGCTCAGCATATGACTTGAACAGAGTGACTCTGGTTAAATTGTGGTCTGGGTCTCCATTTCCTCATAATATGAAATGACCAATTTAGACTAAGCAATCATCAGTCAATTTTTTTACAATGATAAACCTCTCCTGCCATCCTCTCCCCTAAATGAAATCTTGTGTAGAATCTCAACAGAAAAACAAACCAAAACAAAAACAAGAAAAGAGAGGGAAGCTAGAAACTAGAAAAGGGAATTGAAAGTCCCAGCCCTTCTCTCTCAGCCTCCCAACTTCCATACCCCTTTTTCTCCCCCTTGGACAGCTCTGAGTACTTCTGCAGCATCTTGGAATTATACCAGAAGATCAAATGCTTCTTAATACTCCTAGGAGATCTACATGTTTATGGTTGTCATGCAATTCTACAACTACTCTTTAGCAAGATTAATAAGCGCTGACATTTTCTTTTACAACCTGTTTCAAGCTTGAGGTTTAGAGAAAGGAAACTGGGTCACATTGCGGTTAGGATGATGGACTTTAGAATGAGGAAATGGTGAGTTCAAATCTCAGCTCTACATCTTACTAGTTTTCTGACCCTAGACAACTTGTTTAAACTCTCTACACTTCAGGGTGTACATGAGGAGCAAATATCTCCACTTGACGGAACAATTAAATTGTTCATTTCTCAAAAGCTGATATTATTCTTGAAATGTAAAATAAGTGCTCAGCGAGATGGTTGTTTTATTAATGGAGAAGACCAGATTAATTGGAACAAAACAGATTCTCACACACAGCAACAATTTTTTTATTGCTAGTAATAAAAATCAGAAGCCAAAGATTTTGTAATTACTTTCCAAAACTTGGTGGAAGTCTCTCAATAGGAAGAAATCTAATGACACTGACATCAATCCTTAGGGACCCCACTGACCCTCCCTGTGGCCTTAAACAAGTCGCTGGCTACAGTAAGATGAAACTGCTAACTACAAGGTGCCATTAAGAAGGGGGGAATTCTTTATGCTCTTTATGTAAAAGAGCATTCACTTTGGAGATTTTCCAAAACCCAGAAGTTTCTTTCTTGGTAAATCTCAGTTCCATCATAACCATGTCAAAAAGTTATGCTTTTGGCACATTTGGTCATATTTGAGCTTTTTCCTGTCTAGGGAAGCATCTATTCTTTGTCCCTGGAATGGAAGTATGTTTGTTCAGTGAACATTTCCTGCACACCTACTCTGGATAGAGTTTTAGAGGGAAGCAAGGAGATGCAGTGTTATCACTCTCTGGAACTTACTGTTTCGTTCAGAGGCTTGCCACCACCCATGCAAGGTTCTTTGAAGGGGCTTGTGGGGTCCTGCTTGTCCCTACCTCTTGTCTTTTCTGCCTGCTGACTTCTCTTTGATTCTCTCCTCTGTCAGACCCTGGAGCACTTTTGCTGCTCTCTGTGTATCGAAAGTGCCCTCTACATTAGCCCTTCTGGGCACAGCCTTTGATGTCCTGCCTCCCCAACTAGTTCTCCTTTCTCCTTGCGCATCTCTAATAATAATCATCACTCTACAGCACTTGACCCCTAATACATGGGGAAAGCAGTCAGCCTAACAGGTGAATGAGTTGAATAAAATTAATAAGCTTAATTCTCCCCCTTCTCTCCTATCACCTGGGATATATATTTTACATAATATATGTTACATAAGATATATATTTTACATAATTTCAATAAATTAAATTAATTAGTTGAAAATAATCTGTCACCGGTGGGATATGTACAAAAGATACTTACATATAGCCTATCAACCTGAGATTGTGCTGTTCTTTGTTCTGAATTGTAAGAGAATATGTTAATACAAACCAATGGAACAGAGCTGTAAGAGGGCATATCCATAAACAGAAAATAACACATAACCTTAACTGCTTCATAATACTTATTAAGGGCAAGAAAGACACGGAAAAAAGTCAAGGAATTGAGTTCTTTAAATAGATTCCTTTGCTGGAGATACGTTTTCATTTGGATTTTGAAGAAGGTACTAGACAATCTTGAGCTCATTTTTTTCTTCCTTCCTATAAGTTTCAAAACAAGGATGAGAGCACAGATATAGATTAGGATAGCCTGTCTAAAGGTAATACCAAAGGTAAGCGTGCTTTGGGGTTTAAAATACTTGCTGAAAGCTATTTACGGACTGGTTACTAGGAGACAGCATGACTCATTGCTTACTTTCCCTCTGTGGCCAACTTTTAGTCATTTATCACCTAGCACACTGGATCAAGACTGATAGAATCTTTAGAAAAAATTATGGAGTGCTCCATTCTAGTAAGAAGGCACTAAACTGTGGAAATAAAATGATCTCCAAAGATTAGGTCTACTGAGAAAGCATCTTACATGTGTCCTAATGTACTCGTAGTCCAGAGATGATTTACCAGTGAATATATAGTGAAGATCTAGATAGATATAGGTATAGATATAGATATGTGAGTAGGAAGTACTGTATCTTCCCTATGTGGCTTTCCCCAACTTGTTGAATGAATGCATTTAGGGAAAAATTCAGTGTTTTTAAGAATTAGACATTTAAATATTCCTTTCATAATATTTCTAAAGATTCAAATAACTGGAATATTAGACAAGACCAGCAGATTTTCTCCAAGATAATTTATAAATTAGACTGAAATTATAAGACACATTAAAAAAGATTGAGGGCAGAATTGATGCATAGGGGAAAATTAATACATCATTCTCCCACCACATGTAGATCAACTAAAATGTACAATTTATTGGGAATTTTTTTTTTTTCTCCGAATGCCTTCAGGGCAGGTTTGGCTGGCTTGAGTTGTGGGGATCGAACC
>NDGM011189604.1:0-10719 GCA_002564305.1 Octomys mimax
CACACACACACACACACACACACACACACAAACTTCCAGTTGCTAAGCCACTTAGATTACTGCTAGAGAAATCCAACATTTAATATACATATAGATTATCAGCGTCCAGCCACACACCGCTACAGAGTAGAAGGAAGATAGTGCTGCTGCTCCAGCTCAAAGAATGATTTCACTTCAGTTGGAAACTGTTACACATACATCATTTTCTAAAGCGTCTCAGAAACAAAACAAAACACTCACAATCACACCCTGCAACATCACACTACATTGTCTTATTATTATTACTAGTATTTTCTTTTTCTGGTGGAAAAGTAAAAAGAAAACCTACCTATAAGCAACTAAAACATATCAATTTTTATAGGGCTTATCAAGAACAGCCAAAGAAACCCCAATGTTTTCTTTCACAAAGTAGGCTGGCAAAGGAATTCAATAAGGAGGTACAATTTGACACAGTGAAATAAAACCAGGCTGGCTCGCAGCCAACATGACGTTAGGAATCACACACAAGCTGCACCAACTGCCTTCTGGTTCATGGCTGACTTTTTAAAGCTACAGTGTGCCTGTTCACTTTGGCCAACTACCTTCAGCAGTTAGTGCAAGCGAACGAATCCCGAGGCCACAAACGACAAAATTCTCCCTGCACCTGTCTTGGATGAAAAAAAAAAAAATTCCAAACTGTCTTAATAGGCTCTTATTTTTTTCCCTCCCTTCCACTGTTGTTGCATATGCCTCTACTGTTCTTCTGAGCATAAACGTCACGTTTTGAACTATTTCTTTTTGTCTCTTCTAAGAGAGAGAACCTGGGGGCTGGGAGTTACGTTTAATGAACAACCCAAAGCTGCGGCGCTGTTACTTTTTTTTTGGTCGTAGTAAAGAGTCGTGGACAAAGTTCCCAGAGCTGGCTTTTAAGTAATCTCTTTGTGAGAAGAAGGAAAGCCTGCCCGGCAGCAAATCCCTTTACTTCATTAGGCAGGAAGCAGCATATTTCAGAGGATGTAAAATAGACGACCAGATCTCCTGAAAACACCCACGATCTTTTATTTTGGCATTTATCCTACCCCACGAAACCAACAAAAATTCAAACTGGAACAAAACTTTATTCTACAAAAGAAAACAAACAGTTATGAAAGGTTTCATTTCAATTGTTTATCCCAGCTGCCTCTTTTTTTTTTTTTTTAAGCATTATTCAACAAATGCAAGCCACACAATTTATGAACACCTAATACTGTACTGGGTGAGTCACATATGAATAGGAAGGCATTGTATCAACCCCCAAATTTATAGTCTTTTACCATTATCCTAAAACCTAAATCAGGACAATGTGAGGTGGAAAAGAATGGCTGGATGAGACTTTTTAATTAAATTACCCTCTAACAATCTCACACCTCCTTGGCTTGGCTGAAGAGAAACATTACTTCGTAAACATTTTGTGATCCTGGTATCTCCCCTGCCAAGTATTACTACATAAATACTTTGCACACACAGAGAAAACCTATAGTTTTCTCTTTTTTGAAATAAATACTTGTCAACATTTAGGCATATTTAGTTCAAGGTATTCACAAAACTACTCAAAATAGGGAACAGTATACCAATCCTCCAAAGGATCAGGGAAAATCTGCTGCATCGTGTACGATTCAGATAGAATTGAGAAGAAAGTCTTCTGCCATCCTTTTATTTAGAAAGTCTTTTAGGGCACTTGCAGGTCAGCAACTACCATCTGAATTTGGAATCTGAATTCTAAAGTTCATTGCTTTTTCCAGGAATGCCACTGGACACCTTCAATATCCTGAAAGACCATCCCGGAGACCTTCAAGTGTTCTCTCTACCTATCTTTGCCATTGTCACCACCCCCCCCCCCCCGGGCAAAAATGAACAATTTTTAATTTAGGGACTAATTCTCCGAGGTCAAATACTCTTGAGTTCTGTCTGTCTGTCCGTCGCGCCGTGGATCAGGCATGTGGATGTGTCAGTGCCGCTCACCATATGATGGGCCCTGAGGAGACGAAGAGCTCTTTCATCAAGATTCCATGGTTTTGGCCTGGAAATTCCTGAACTACCTTCCAACTAAATCCAAATGGAAGGGGACTGGGTGCGAATCCCGCATGCAGCGGAATGTTGGCTCGACGACACGAGCTAGGCTCACCACTCCTGAAGGGAAGGAGGCCAAGAAAATGGAGTTCCCCCAACCCTTCCTCAGATACACTCCCAGGAGGAAGGATTCTCTGAAGTTTTTCCAAGCACTTCTTCCTGCATATAGAAGAGAACAATCCGTGCGTTGCCTGCCTGCTGTGATCAAAAGTTTACTTGTTAAACAAGTGGAAGGCTTCAGCAAGTGTTGCTGAAATCAGTCCCAGGGTATGAACAGTGAACCACGAAGGGACTCTCAAGTATGACAACAAAGTTTCACTTATCAGCGAGTTTTAAAAGTTTGGTGATGCACTGACGTTTGTGAATAAACACACACACACACACACACACACACACACACACTGCAGTGTACTCACCTATCCCCTTCTCACACCATGCAACAAACTGTGGCTGACTTCAATGATGTGTGTGTGTGTGCGCGTGTGTGTGCGCGCGTGTGTAGTGTGTGTGGTTACAGGTCGCGGGGCGGTGACTTTGGGACCCAGCACATTTTGGGATTTGCTCAAGTAACTCGAGACGACCCCGGCCGGCTTCAGGAGCTGCAGCAGCACTTCCAGGCCCGGTGGGGTCGGGGCGCCCGCTGCCCCGCTCGGCTGGCCTCTCTGCAGACCCTCGCTCACTGGGGCAGCCGGCGCCCTTCGCAGGACCGTCCCGCGCGTCCGATCAGCCCGCGGCGCCCCCGCAGGGCGCCGCCAGGAGCCAGACCCCGAGCGTGCCCCGCCACGGACCCGACAAAGTTTCTGCTCCGACTGGCCGCTGAGCGACCCCGCCGGGGCTCCAGTCTCGGGGGCGGGCCGGGGCATCCTGTCCCGGCCCGGGCACCCGCGGCCCCAGTGCCCCGGAGGGGCGTCCGCGCCCACGGGTGCAACAGGCAGCGTCAGGGCGGGGTTCCGCAGCGCGGGGAGGCTCGCACTGTCCCGCCTCCCGGCCCCGTAGTCTTCGGCTCCCTGCAGCCCGCAGAGGGGCTAGGGCTGCGCTCACCTCCCGCGAGGTTTGCCCCGAGCAGCGCCCCCGACCCAGCCCGGGGCCCCGCGGTGCGCGGGGCACGCCGGGAGTTGTAGTCCGCAGGGCGGGGGCGGGGGCGGGACCCGAACCCGAGGGGGCTGCTTAGGACTGAGGGGCTGGGGAAGGGGGAAACACTGCAGCATTTTACACTTCCAGGGCCGGAGGGCAGGGACACTCCTGGAGGGATGTTTCGAAATGAATGTTTTCGGGTTTCTACCACTTTTCCACATCTTACTCGCTCCTGATAACCCTTGCTGAAGTTTTAAACTGGGAGTTGGCAGCAAGGTTACCCGGAGCCAAATTCGATTTGTAGGCTCCACTCTTCCTGCGCTGCACGCTTCCTGCTCCACTCTTCCTGCGCTCTGAACACACACACCTGTGGCATCCTCTGCTTGGGACACTATTCTGTGGCTCACAAAATACTTCTGTTGAAGCCTTAGAATGTTTTACAGCACTTGTAAACCATTAAAAAAAATTCTTATGATCTGTTATATTAGACCCATGAAGCAACATTGGGATTTAGGCAGAGAAAAGCCAGAGATGCAGAGAAGTTCGCGTGTCTCTCCTTGTGCAGACTGAAGTCGCCCTGAACCTTTGGGGGTGCGGGGGAGGCGAACAAAGGTCTGGGCACAGAGGAGGGAGACACCAAGGAAGAAAAGGGGCCTGCTATAGCTGACGAGTGAGTCCTTAATAAACATGGAAAAACCCAAAATCAGCGCCTATGGAGTGGAACGACATTGGGGAGGAAGGAGGTGGTGCGATTGTAAGGGACTCCGCAGAAGACAGTGAGCAGGCTGGAAGGGACATGCAAACGCGTGTCAGCTGGCCAGCCTGGACAATTTAGTGAGACCCTCTCTCAAAATGAAATTTAAAAGGGGTGTGGTTGTAGCTCAACACCACAGCCCTGGCCTAGCATGTGCAAGGCCCTGAGCTCAATGTCCTGTATCAGAAATTAAATAATCTAACAAATGTAAATAAAGTTGCATCCAAAAGAAAGAAAAACAAATGGAATTTTAGAAGCCAGAGAGACCTGAAATTGGGGCTTTGTCACTTCTGGGTTGTTCCTGTAACTGCGGTAAAGAAACCTCTCGGAACATCTTTGCCTGGTGTTTAACATTTTTAGCAGTAACAGTTCCTATTTTGTGATGTGGTTGTGCAGATTGAAAGAGGCAGGAAGCTTTTAGAGTAGTGCCTGGAATATCAGAATCACCCAGCTAATGTTCACTGTTATTATCTACAGAAACACCTTCTGATGCAGAATCAAAAGACAGATTGGAGATGAAATACCAGTTAGGAGACTCTGACCCTACTCTGAACTACAGGTGATGATGATATCTTGAACCACCTTAATAGAAAGGAAGGAGCCGTGAGCACTTGGGAGGAAAAGTGGATGGGCAGGGTGACCAAATGCGTGTGGGGAATGAGGGAGAGGGGTTAAAGGTGGCTGTGAGCACTAGACTGAGTGATGGGTGCTGCTGCTGCTGCTCACACACAGAGAGGCAGCTGGTGGCACAAGGTGACTAGGTGGATTCTGGACATGTTGTACTGTGGGTCCTTCTGAGTATGAACAACCAATAACGACAGGTGGCAATGTGGATTTGGATACTACATGTAGAAATACAATTTCAAGTGTCATTTACTTGATAAAGGTAGTTAGTTGAAGAGCCCTTGCAGAGTAAAAAGGGAAGGGGCATGGTGGTGGTGGTGGGGTGCTGCAGGGCGTGGTGATGCCAAGCAGGACTAGGGAAGGTGGCCAAAGAGTGTGGCAGGGCTGAGAGGGCTGAGGAAGGAGGGAGGGTTGAGAATGAGCCTGGCAACAGGCCACGCACTGCAGAGAGAGCCTATGACCACAGAAAAGACAGACAGACTGTGTAGATCTGGAGGCTATTGGGGAACAACTACCTGAGTTTGTTTCAAAATCTACCAACCTGCTTTTTCTAGCAATTGGGGAGGAGCACTATTATATAGTTGGTGGCGCCAAAGATGCTGGATGTGCTCCATCACATGGAAAGGCCCTGCACAGCAAAGAATCATCGCACAATCCTGAGCGACTCGACTGTCCCACTGTTCATTGATGTAGCTGCTAACCCTATGTACAATGACCTGAACCTAGAATCTGTTTTGCATATGACAACAGAGCATTTGTTCCCCACATAGTTTAAAACATAATGAATTTTATTGGAATGCAGTGAATTGAATGGCAGTATCATTCATGGAACTTGAATTAGTTCATTTTGTGGCTTTTTCTTGGTGAATCTGCAGATACACACAAATACCTGACTACTCACTAGCCTTAGTTCTCCTAGCTAGGGGAACACCCAGGGGCCAACCTTTCCCCATTCCTCCCTCCCAGCCCTCTTCCAAGCCTCTGATAGCTGCTGGCCTTCTGGATTTCAGAGAGAAGGAGAAGCAAATTTGTCATTTGTAGCTGGATCAACAAGACTGCGAGGTTACAAGGAGGAGGACTGAAGATAATCCTTAGATTGGGGACAGCCAATATGTGCTTTGAGGCATTACAAGGACTTTGGCTTTCATTCTGAATAAAATGGGCCCCTGCTGGAAGAGTTTTGAGTAGTCAAGTGACATGGTCAGTACATTTTTAGGTCATTTTGACTACTCTATCAAGGACAAAGTATAAACAACAATGGTGGAAGCTAAGTAAGAAACTATTACAGTGACCCTGGCAAAAAATAGCAGTATCTTGAAGCACAATGGTAGCAGGAAAGAGTGATGGGTTAGATGTGGAAGAAAAACCAAGAATTTCTGAGCACACAGAGGAAGAGTTTCAGGGATTGGAGAAACGTGGAAGATGAGTAAAGAATGTGTTAGGACCTTGTGGGAAGGAGACACTGGGAATGACCTGGAGTTTTTTGGTAACCAGTAAATCCAGATAAAGGGGATAGTGAAATCAGCCTCTGAAGAATTGAGAAATAAAATGACAGGGAGGCTGTGAATATGGGGTTGAATGCTTGGACTCCGACTTCATGAATAGAGATGTGGAGGCATAAGAATCAAGGGGATTCTTTTTTTCCACTTTCTTTGTATTAGTGCATATTGGTTAAATGGATTGATGGGTGCCATTTTGAAAGACTCATACATGCATATAACATACTTCATTTTCACCCTCCTTGCCCTACTTGCCTTATCTTTAGACCTATTTTCACCTTTTTTTCAATAAATATAATATACTAACCTCCCCATTATACCTCCTCCTCCTTCTTCCCTGTTTTCTAATACTAGTTTCTTTTTTATTTTTTTCCTCATTTTTAGAGGAAAAAATGCCACATATGATGCCACATATTAGGGAGACTATGTGATGTAGTACTTGTCTTTCCAAGTAATCTAGCTTATTTCTTACTCATTGTGATTCATGGTCCACAGTGGAATGTTGAAGGCCTGGCGGTGGGGTTGGGGGCTCAATCCAAGGGCCTCTGCTCACTCATAGTCCCTGTCAGGAGGGGGACAGGCTTGTTTGGGCTGTAGAATCCTCTTTCTTTCTGCCCTGGATCTTTCTCATTGGACTTGAGCCTTTTAATGGAGCTGGGGATTGGAGCAATGGGGAATTACTCTAAGCATAAAGGTTCACGAACAAGGCTGATTCAGTAGGTTATAGCTTGTAGAATGTTGAATTGGGATGACTATGCAAATGGAGGAATTTTTAGAATTTTGGTGAAGACAAGCAAGAAGAAAACAGTCCCTTCATGTGAAGATCCTCTCTAGGAGTGGGAGCCGGAGACAACTACTTCTGTACAGTGAAGAAGTCTTTACAAGTAGAAATGTAAAACTCAGAACAGAGAGAACAATGGCTGAAATAACATATTAGAGAGGAAAAAGAAAGCAAATTACTTATTCTTGAGAGGAAAACAATATTAATTCTTCCTCTGAGAAGGGAAAAAACAGTGGTAGAATGGGCTAACTCAGGAATATTTTAAAAATTATGAATACATAAAGGAATAGAATACTTCAAAAATGTTATTTATCATGAAAACAAGGTGTGTGGTAAAAAATAGAAGTCAGCGATTTCTAATAAACCATCCCTAAAATAACATTTCCTAAATGGTATGTATTACTTACATTTTTATCATGTACTGTGGTTTCTTTTTCAAATGTTATGTGGACACATAAAATATTGGTATTTTTGTTTATGTGCTTTATGGTTCATAAATAAAATTTATTGAGGACCTGTCATGCTACTTGATTGTAACTTATCAAGTTATTTCTCTGTTTTTTTTTTCTTTTTTTGATTTTTTTTAGACTCAAAAAGATTTATCAAATTCTCCTAAGATTTCTCTTAATTTTTTCTCTCAAAGTTTTGGTATACGGATTTCATTGCTATACTATTTTGTACATTAAGATTCATACTGGTAATAACTTTGCTGTGAATTTTATCCTTTGATATTATTAAATGAATGCCCCATTTAATTTTTTTTTTTACATACTTTTTCCTATTCCATTTGGAACTATTTTAATTAGATAGGTTTTATCTTTGCATGGCTGTTTATATTTTGAATTGAATCTTTTTAATTATTTTATTGTTTCTTTGTATTCTCTTTTGTTTTAAAACCTGTTTTCTCACTATTTTTTTTGTTTTTGTTTTTGTTTTTGCAGTACCAGGGATTGAACTCAGGACCCTGTGCTTGCCAGGCAGGTACTTATTTTACTGAGCTATCTCCCCAGCCCCACTTACTGTTTTGTTTGTATTTTACTTTTCTCCCCATTAATGTCAAAGGTCAATAAAGCTAGATTGTATTAAAGTAGCTAAAGGTGGGGCCGGGGAGATAGCTCAGTAGAATAATCGCTTCCCTGGCAAGCGCAAGGGCCTGAGTTCCATTCCCAGTTCTGCAAAAATAAATAAATAAATAAATAAATAAATACATACAAATAAAGTGGCTAAAGGTGAATTTTAACCAGAAATAACTATTATAATAGGGAACTGAGTCCAGCATGAATTGAACTCAATGTGAACTTCTGTAGAGATGACCAGGCTAAAATGGGAGTAGGGAAGGCAACAAGTGGGGGTTCGGGAGAGTCAGGGAACTGAACAATTACAGACATTCATCAGCGTGAAGTGAGAAGACCAGTTGTGTCCGACAGCAGGATTCTTCTGTCCCACAGAGGTGATGTCAGAGGACCCTTTCTCCTTAGGGATTCTACTTCCAAAGGATGGCTTTCAGGTTCTTGAGAAAGCACTTCTGAGTCATAGGAGGTGCAAGAGTTGGAGGAAAGATTCAGAATTGCAAGTCCTTTTTTAGTAATCGCTCTGAGAAAGGCAGGTCAGGGGCCTCTCGGCAGGTGCTGACTAAAACACATAGTTCAAGGCTTCTGGAAGGCCTGAGCAGCATCAAGGTGGTACTTTAAGGGTGCTAGGGTTAGCCAAAGGGCGTGGCCTTGAGCGTCTAGGAGCTATACTACTGTTTGTTGAAGTCTTTATAGGCCAAGGTTGAGGACTCAAAGAAGCTTGGTCATGATTTGATCGAGGAGAACATTTTGGCATTAGTTGTCTATTGCTGTTTAACAAACTATGCACCCCAAGACATAGCAGCAAAATGTAGCAGCTTAGAACAACACACATTTGCTAGTATTTCCTGCGGGTTCTGGCTGTCTCAGCTGAGATCAAGGTACTGAACAAGGGGCACAGTCTCACCTGGAGGATAGAGACCTGGAGACAACCTGCCTTCAAGCTCATCTATGTGGTTGTTGATGAGATTTAGCTTCTGAAGGCTGTCGAGCTGAGGATCTCAGTGTCTTGCCACAGGGACTTCTCTACAGGGAAGCCCACAGCATGGTGGCTTCTCATATCGGAACTAATGCACAACAAGAGGCAGAGCATAAACAAGAAAGGGGTCATAGTCTTGTTTTTTTTTTTTTTTTTTGGTGGAACTGGGGATTGAACTGAGACCCTTGCGCTTGCTAGGGAAGCACCATCTCCCCGGCCCCAGGGGTCATAACCTTTTATGGCCTAATTTTAAAAGTGAAATCCCATCGTCCCGTCAGCACCACATCTTCTTTCTCACAGTTGAGTGATTAGGTTCAGACCCACACAAAGGCATGAATACCAAGAAGTGGGGACCAAAGAGTCACTGTAGAAGGCCACCAGCACAGCAGTCATTGTGAAGATATGAAGTCTTATTATTATTATTATTTTTTTTTTTCTGTATTTTAGGAAAGGGTCTACAAGGTGTTCAGGGTCTCACTACTAGATCGAACTTTTAGTGATTCTCCTGTTTACAGCCTCCCAAGTGCTGGGATTACAGGCATGCGCCACCACGCCCAATCTCAATTGCCATCTCAGTGTACCCTGGGGGGATCGAATCTCCAACCCCTGGGCCTGCTTGCAGGCACTTTAATCTGCTGAGCTATTTGGCCAGTCCTGAAGTCTTCTTCGTCTTTTTTTTTTTTCTTTCTTTCTTAATTTTTATTTATCTGAAATAGCATTTCTGAAATGGACAAAAAGGTTGAATGGTTTGTAGACAGACACATTTCTTTTTCTGTTCCTGAGATAGGCTTTTGCTGTGTTGCCTAGGCTGCTCCTGAACTCATGGGCTTGTGTCATCTTCCCACCTCAGCTTCCCTAGTAACTGGGATTATAGGTATGCACCAACATGCCAGCACCCGACAGATAATGTTTCTACTGAAGTCTTCTTTAAATGATAATCTGCCATTAATATTTTTTAGTTAACTTTAGAAATGAAATATTCATGTAAGATAAAAATCGGCAACTTAGATCTTTCTCATTCCCTCCCTCCCTTTCAGTTAGTTTTGAAAGCAAATACGATTCTTCTTCTAGCCCACTATTCTTGTTCTCTATATTAATCCTTTTTGGATTAAGTGCTACTAGTTTATTTTTATGACTTAAACACCAGTTATTTAAGCATAATTTTATATATACTGCAAACAGATTAAAAGCTCAGAACTAGCCTTTGTTTTCATGATTCAAATACCAATTATTTAAATATAATTTTACATGTAAACTTATTCATAGCTCATGGACCATGCTTTTGTACTTCATGACTTTATACTTCATGAATTCACTATTATTATTCGCTGTCTTGATTTTTTTTTGTGAAATACTTTCCATTTATTGTTTTTAATTTTATGTATTTGGTACAGGGTCTCACTACACAGCTTGGACTCCTGTATCCTCCTGTTTCAGCCTCTGCAGCACTGGGATTACAGATGTGTACCACCACACCCAGTTGCAGTAGCTGGCTGGGTGTGCCGGGGGCAGGGCTGACACGGCATGCGGAACTGAGGATCAAACCTGGCTCCTTGGGCTCCAGGCAGGGGCTTAGACCACTGAGCTATCTGTGCAGCCCCACGTGATACACTTTTTTTAGAAATGCATAAATACTATTTAAGTCTTATCTATTTGAGAACTTCTTCCCGTTACTGTTACACAGGAAAGGTGGCCAGTCTATATATAGAATGTGCTTTCCCTTGATATTCATTGTGTTGGTTCATTTTCTTTTACCATCTAACATTGCTTGGAAATGGGTCTGATTTTGCCTTTTATAATTTTTCACCAGAGAGGGCTATTTTTCTTTTTCTTTTTTGAGGAACCAGGGA
>NDGM011189607.1:0-7500 GCA_002564305.1 Octomys mimax
AGAGAGACAGAGACAGAGAGACAGAGACAGAGAGAGACAGAGAGAGACAGAGAGAGAGAAGAGAAATTGAGAGAGAAGAGAGAGATTGAGAGAGATTGAGAGAGGAGAGAGAGGAGAGAGGAGAGAGATAGAGACAGAGAGAGACATAGACAGACAGAGAGAGACAAAGAGAGAGAGAGACAGAGAGAGAGAGAGAGACAGAGATAGAGAGAGAGAGATCATCAGAGAGGAGAAAGGGACTTTTTTGCCTTGTGGGTGTGAATGAAGCTAGGCTTTCTGGTCTGAAATGTCTCCAGTCTGGCAGTCCTGTGATTTTGGGTCGCCAGTCTTTCTGGGTCGGCTGGCTGTGGGCTAGGGTAGAAGTGGCTTCTTTTATAGAAATACTTTCTTTAAGTAGGTCGTTCTTGAAAAAGACTCTGTAAGAACAACATCAACTTCATTTGTTTCCTATTTTTCAAGTAAGCTGAAGGCAGCCCCCCAGTGTTTTCAGCTGGAGTGAGGCAGCGCCACACACTTTAGAGCTGCACTCTGCTCTTTGGCGTCTTTCGCTTCTCCATCACTGGAACAGATACTGGCCAGGTGAGGGAGAGAGGAGAACACTGTTTTTGAAAATACAGAAGGGGTTGTGAATGAAAAAGAGTCCACTGGTATCACTAGATTTGCCATGTTTTTCTCCCAAATGAGACTTTCAAGGGCCAAAAATTAAAGAAGTCTGGGAGGAAGGAGGGCAGGAGGGGTGGGGGTATTTTGGCACTGTCTTTGAGGATATGGTACCGGGCCTTGAGGCACACTTGCTGAGCAGCCAATCACTGACTGGTCACCTTAACTCAGTACCCACATGCTGCCTGTCTCCTGCTTGGTATTAGTCCAAAGTCCTACTAGTACTTGCCTTCTGATTGGTTTAAGACAGATCTAGTACTTTTAATAGCCTAGTGGGTCTTGTTTAATGAAAAAACCAGTTTATAATGTTGCCTCATGTCTTTATCACCTCTTTTATAATCTGATTGTCATTGTATTTATTAACATTTCAGTTCGACTCCCATACAGTCTTCTTGTGTTTATATCTACATGCGTACTTGACGAATAGAAAGAAATACTTCCGTCAGTGTCTGCCCAGTGCTGCAGTAGTAAAGTTAAGGGTTACTGAAAGACAGAGATTGAGTGACGGGTGGAGGTCAGGCACTTACTAGCTAGATGATAGGGAGGGGTTGGCCTAGTGGGACGGCTCCCTCTACAAATATTCCATCTATAAGGATCTCTGTGACACTAAAGTCCCTCTCACAAAAGCCAACTCCAGATTAGGGAAAAAACAAACAAACTATTTTTAATGCCGATAGTTATACACTCTGGAGGGAAAAATGTCAGATGTGGGAAACCCTTATGCACTGAAGTTTAGCAGTCTTTTTATTATAGAATGGTATTGGCTAAATATAGTATTTTAGTATTACATAGCTATATGCCTAACTGTGTTGCTGTTTCATTTGGAAATAAAATTCAGGTTTTCAAATAGTTTCTCCCCCTGGACTTTTGGGCTATTTCTAGGATATGTTTGCTATTTCATTAGTACACTGGAAATTTTGGATTACGCGACTTGATTCAGGGGATTGGGGGATATACAGAGATAAAAACGCAGGAGTGATGAGCGGTGCTCCACAGCCCTGTGGTGAGCACGGGCAGTTCAGATGTTGTGTCTCATCTAGAGGCATCAACACGAGGCCTGCAGGTAGCTACACTAGAGAAGAGGGCATACTGATAGGATTTTAAAATATTATTTATTTATTTATTTGGTACAAGGTCTCACTGTGCAGCTTAGACTTGGAGTGATCCACCTGACTCAGATTCCCCAGTACTGGGATTACAGGCATGTGCCACCACACTCAGTTTTTCAGTGGCCGGTGTGACCCGTGATACTGGGAATCGAACCTGAGTCCTCGTGCTTGCCAGGCAGGCACCTAGACCGCTGAGCTATCTCCCCAGCCTGATATGTTTATGGAGCCTACACACTCAATCTTCCAGGTTTCTCCCTTGCCTCTTCCTCCTCCTCTTCCTTCTCTTTTGCTTTTTTTCTGTTTCTGTTGCAGTTTCTCCTCCTCCTTCCAAGCTTCGGAACAAGTTACTGACTTTTTCATTTCAACCCATAGTTCCATGCCTCTGTCTTCCATGGAGTCGCAGGCGACCACACCTCTGTGTGCCAGAGCTAATCCTGGTTCCCTGGGAGTCAAGCTAGTCTTCACCTTCGCACACCCCACAGACAGTTAGAACAAGGTAAATAGAAACACTGCGAAGCTTGGGCTTTGGCTTTATGGATCTCCTCTTACCTGAAGTCACAGAGATGACCATCATCCCCTTTGTTTTCCTTCCAATGCCCTTGTCCCTTCCAGGCTTTTCTTCTCTACACATAATGCAGTTCGGATACTGTGCAAGCTGTTCAGGATAACAGATGAACTGAAACACAGGCTTTGCCTCAGTAGGGCTGTGGGTTCCCCTGGGGAAGATAAGCGCACATGTATCTGGATTGTGAAACTCTCTGCAATAACAAGAGCGTACATAGGGTGTGTGTGTACAGATATTGCGGAGGAGGACTATCTTTGACTGTGGTTGCATCAAAGAAGGCTTTGCAGAGGAGAAGAAACTGAGTAGGGTTTCCAAGGTTGAAGAGGAGTTTGCCAGGCCAACAAGATGGGGTAGCACTCTAGACCAGGGGCCTGGGACAGGTTACTTTGCTGAGTCCTCTAGGTAGCTTATTTAGGCTGGCTTTTGGTGCTGAGAGCAGAGAGAGGCCAACTTCGGGACAGAGGCAGCTCTCTGAGCAGCCCCTTCGGTGCCGGATTGAGGATCTTGGAAGTTTTCTTGGAGAGCAGCAATAGGGAGCCACAGCAGGCCTGTCAGCAGGAGAGCGCTGTGCTCGGCTCTGCATTCTGCAGATTCCCCGGGCAACAGTTTGAGGCTCTGCTGCAGTTGTCCTTGCTTTATGTCTCGTTGGGTCACCCTCCTGGGAGCCTGAGTGGGGGAGCCCAAGCTGCACACTGTCAGCAATGCGAGCGGACAGCTGTGACAACATCTGCACCGAGCACGAGGACGGCATTTGGCGCCGAGGAAGAGCTGAGAGCGGAGACCGAAATGAAACCAATAATGGTTTTTTTAAACATTTGTTTTATTCTCGCTCTAAATGCGCGCCCTCCCTTAACCCCACGGATGGAATTCTATTGTGTCCAAGTCCACTGACATTGGAGAATGTTTTTGGCAAAAGCTACGTCAAGGAGGAGAGCGCGAGGGAGAGGGATCTGCTCAAAGCTGCTTTTTCCTGGCCTGCTGGGCAGGTGGGTTATTCACTGGCCTGACTGCTCAGAGGAGGAGTATTTTTGGAGCTGTTGTCCGTAGGAGGGGAGAGAATTTGACTTTTAAACACAGAGCGCTGGAGGCAGGGAGATACCTCTCACATTGTGTTTAGATCGTTTTCTTAATCTAAACACGATGCCAAGAACCCTTTCTAGGGAAGTGAAACCAGCACGATCTAATTTATAAATAGCCCAGACCTGCGATGCAAAGAGCAAAAATACCAAACTAGGAGGTCTTGCCACTAGCGGTGGCTTTGAAGGATGCTGTCACCCTGTCGTCCTTACACCCTGTCCCCAGTCATTGTAGGCAGAAACAATGCCATCTTTCCGAAAGGAAACAGGCAATAAAAATCCCTTTAGGACTTCCTGTTCAGAGTTTTCCCATTCATACCCCAAATGGGCAGGCCCTCTCCCACCCAAGCAGCAGTCACGGAGCCCAGGGGCTTACGTATATGAGGGTTTTCCAAGTCGGGTGCAGAAACTGCCTTTTCATCTCGACAAAGCTCTTCTTTCTACTTTCCCCCTAAATCGCCTGTTTCTTACACCTTACAAGCTTCTGACAAAGTTTTTAAGATGTCAGTGTCCAATCATTGAAAAAATTCTTTGTGATTTCGTTTTTAAAAAATTAATAAGGTGGATCTTTTTCTTTTGCTCCTCCCTTTTTTAAAAAACGCTATGCTTTATGGAGGTATGGTCTTGCTGCTTCCCAGTGCCGATAAATGCAGGTACAACTGCACTGTAAACCCACTTTACATGAAGCAAGCCATTCCTGCTTCGGGGTTCACTTTCCACCCATTATTCTCGAGTCATGTCATAGATGTGCTGTAATGTGCTGGGAAGGTAGACGCCTCCAAGATCAGTTTAACAAAATGCTCTAATTTTGCCAACTTTAGTGCCAAAATCTGGATTAAAAAAATGCAGGACTAATATCCCAGTAGACATACGATATGATGTCACTTCCCTGAAAATGGCCAAGATAAACACCTATTTCCAGATCGCTTGAGCTTACAGCATGAATTCTACCTCTTTTTCAATCCCCAAATTGCGGTTCCTGTTTTCTAACAATTTTAATGTTAACCTGGTTGACATTTGAACTCTGCTGACTTTTTCTCAGACTCAGAGATTTTATTACATCGCTGGTAGAAGAGGCAAGATTCCATTCCAAATCTAATGACACTTTTGGAGCCTGCGAACCCACGCACCTCTAAAAATGGTGTGAGGCAGATTGAACGGTCCTCGTGACTGAAGTGTGTTCACAGGCGTGCCATTGAGGGGCCCACGAGGAGCCACACGGAGCCCTGCCACAGGATGCTTGCTGAACTGATGTTCTTCTGCCAGGAGGGAAGCCTCACGTTCTGCTTCCCTTCTTCTTTAAGCAGACAGGTAAGTCAGTCTGCATCACGGAACGCATGCATTTTTAATACACAAAGTCCTTTTTCACAACAAATCAGCGAGTGTTTACAGTGTCTATTATGTTTGGCAGTGCTCCCTGGGGAGATCAGACAATAGACCTGTTGCTCATCGACCAAATAATTTAAGTGGCTGCTGTGTGGCAGCTCCTTCTGGGCCCGATCCTAATCCACAAGAAACGCCTGCAGTGTTTCTGTATAACCATCCCACAGATTGGGAAATTGAAAATTAGCTACAAACCATGATGCGAAGGTTGCTGCCACTGAAGGTCTTACCCACACCTGCTCTCAGGTATCAAGTGCTTCATGTGGGCAACACAAGGACTTCAGATTTTCCTGTAACCCTGTGGGAGTTGGTGACCCATTTCACAGATGAGGTAAGTGTGGGTGGAATAAGTAGAGCTACTTGGCAACACATGCTAACATAAAGATGTACAGCCAGATCCCATACCCTTGTGTTGGACGTGTTTTGTGCTTGCCAGATGGGTGTGCACCCTCCTGGAGCAAGCTCCATGAGAAAGAAGATCAAGACACCAGATGCTTAGATGCATGTCTATCTACGGAAGGACCGAGCAATCCAGAGCCCTTCCAGGGGGACAAGCTCAGAGAAGCAAAGGTGCCGAGAGCTGTGTGGCTTGGAGAAGGTGGTCTGGAAGGGAGCTATGAGAAAGGAATGAAGCAGCTCTGGCTAGGCAGTCCTGCTGGATCTCTGCCTCCTTATCTGGGCTCTTCTCCTCCCTCACATTCTTCCCAGCCTGCTCCGGCCAGACTAGTTTTTGTAGCTCAACACTAGAGCCCACTCCTGGGTGATGAGAGTGTGGCCTGGTGCTTGTGTCCCAAATGGCTATCACGGTTGTACTTGCTTCTTCCCTCTTCTGTACACACACACATATGTGCTCACACACATAAGAATGCACACATGCATGCAAGCACACACTCTATAATCTATTCTTTCTTTCCCTCTCTCCCCCTTTCCTTCTATTCTCTGTCTATACATATAAACACACTCACTCTCACACACATGGCAATTTATTCATATAAATATATACATAGATCACAAATAAACCATTGCTAGTTAACTTTTAGTTTGTATATCTTTTGAAAGAAGCTACACAGCTCTATGAAATTGGGTCCTGACAGACATTCACCTGTCACAGGAAGGGGGGGGGGGCTGGATTATGACTCTGGAAGTGCAGTGTGGGACAGGGTTTCCTAAGCGTGTACCCATAGGGAGCAATTAGGAGAGTCCTGTGCGTGGGACTGCATGAGTCCCATTCTCTACCTCTTCTTTCCCTTGAGGAGGTGGCATGAGATCTCAGTACCCTGTTGGTAGCACACTCTTTTTTCTGGAAGCTATTGTGAAGAACAGTGGTGTAAGACTGGCATTCTGCATCAGCTTGTGGTCTAGAGGCCCGGATGCTGCGCACATCTGGTGAACTCAAGGTTTGGCTTGGCATCTCTGCTTTCTCCATCTGCTCATTCATAGGAGGAGGGCAAAAGGGATGTTGCATTTATACAACTAGGTCACCAAATTCCCATCAAGGGTCAGGGGTGTATGCCTTGCCTGTGTGGAAAGCAAGATCTCCCTGTTGGTCATAGGTCACTGCAGACTGATCTTGGGCCAAGTTTCTTTCCAGCCTTCCTGAGGCTCCTGGTGCATGTGTCCCAAATGCCTGGCACAGTTGTGCTTGCTGGAGGGAGCCTCCCTCCCTGTGGACCAAGGCTTTGCCTGGCCTGCTGATACCTTGTTGGTAGGCAATCCAGTCTTCTTAGGCTGTGAACTCTTTATAAATAACAACGGTGTTACCATTTTGGGGGATCTTCCTTTTGCATACTGGAAATACTAAGGACATTAAATAAATAAATAACAATTTCTCTTTAGTAGAGAGGAGAGAGGTCAGAATTTGAGAGGAGAAGCCATGGGGTAAACCTTCATCTGCCCTCAGTGTGATCCTGGAGGAGTCCTTTCTTGTCCTTCCCTGCTGTTCCTCCTGATTTGGTGGGGTGCCTCAGGGTGACCTTTCAGGACACTTGCACTTTAGGAGAGCTTGGGAGATTATTGGATTTTAGAGCTCTAGGAAACTGGTGTTTGAAAATGCGTGTGGTATAGAAGCTGGCCAAACTAGCGAATGGAGAGCTATCTGGGGAATAGACTCCTATTTCACAATGCGTTTTAATTAGTGGGGTGTGTGTGTGTGTGTGTGTGTGTGTGTGTGTGTGTAGGAATTCATATTGATGACTGTGACTGTGACAGCACTATTTTTGTGAGTAGAGTCCTCACTTGTAAGAAACTAACATAGGGTACAATGACTCACACTGCCTTTCTTAGCAGCCCAATCCTGATGCACACACATAGACAAACTTTACAGGTGGCTTTGGGGTGTGTTCGTCAATTCAGGCAGTGTCCTAAACTTGTTTCCATCCTCACTTCCAGCCACCTGAAGGACAGAAAGAGAACGATCGCTGGTGTCTAGCTGGCTGTCCCTGGAACCACCCTTGATCAGTAGGGCTGCTTTGAAAGTGGATTGCTAATTGTTTGATTATTCTGCCAACAGGATTCTCTGCAAATTAGAATTGTAATCTCTGTGGGTATTTCCTGAATTAAAAGAAAATATATAATAAAATAAATAAATATTAGTTGTTTGGTTGCATAAGCTTTTGAGACCTACAAGGCTTCTCATCAATTATTAAACATGGCCAAAGATGACATTCCTAACTAGTGTTTGTGTTGCTGCAAGAAAGACGCTGCCACA
>NDGM011189607.1:10000-13271 GCA_002564305.1 Octomys mimax
TCTAAGGAGAAGCGAAGTCAGGAGGTCTGTCGTGGAAGCATTAGGGTGGCTTTTACTTCGCCATTGTGCCCGGAGCTCCTGTATTGGTGTATAAAGAAATGTCCTCCTGGTGCAGGTCTCCAGAGCTACGGGAGATAATAGGTGCCCTTGTCCATAGCGAGAGCAGAATATTTTCAAACTTACTGTATAATTGGAGTTATCGTGGAGGTGGTGTTAAATTGCTACCTTCCAATGGTAAACCCAGTTAATAGGAAACCCAGAAATCCAGTTGCCTAAGTCAACTGCTAAATTTTTAAAAAGTGAAATACAATATGTAATAATGCTCCCCCTCCCCCCAGCATCTTAAACATTCCTCTCCTTTAAAAATCTCCGGAGTGCTGGGCTATACTAGTTATTACCAATTGAATTTTCAATAGCCAACTTTCCAAGCCCTAACTTTGACAAATTTTATTTCACATTTGTCAAAGGAAATAAAGCTGACAGCATTACAGGGACTGTGTACTAAAAGTAGTATCTCAATTCCAACAGTCCGTCCAACCTTTCTTTCCCTAGGGGAGCATTAAATCTGGACCCAATTCACAGCTTTGTTTGAACACTATATTTTGCCTTTTCTTTGCACCTTTGATATTTATTTCAGTGTTAAATCTATTCTTCCCTTCATCTATTACCCTGTTTTATTTCTGTTTTTGAGAACCTATATTTTTGCTAATAAATATTCACTACACCATTTCATCCTGTACTTAATATGCCCAGTACCTGTTTTCTGTGTTAACTTCGCAACAGATTGAGTGGACATTCCACTGTTCCAGCACAGCCATAAAATTCAGGAACTTATAAAACCTACCTTTCCCCTTCCACCGTGGCTTTGCTACAGTGTATTTTTCCTCCCTCTCCTCCCCCCACCGGCTTTGGCAGCCCAGAGCAGAACCACAGCTCCCCCCTGTGGCCTCCTGGGGGGATGGCTTCCAGCCCACACCGGAGACTCCCACCTCAGTCTCCTCTTTCTGATCCGGTCTTGGCTACTGCCTTTCTCCTCGACCACATTTTAAGCCCGGGTTTCGGGCCCGACTCCAAGGGGGTTAGGAGGTAGGTCAAGAAAAAGGCAGTTGGCAGAAAACAATGTCCCCCGAACAGAAGCCGGGCTCAGCCTCAGAGTCCACGTAAACAATTTTAGCGATTAGTGCCCACGCTCCCTTTCTTCTCTCCTCCCGGCGCAGGCACGCCGCGCTTTCTTGAGCTGGGAATCTGGGAGCACACAGCGAGCTCCACGCTGTGCAGACCTAGAGGCAAAGATGTGCTCCGTGGTCACATGCCGGCTGCTTCAGGAAAATCCTGCACGAGGTGCTTGCCAGATTTGGGGACACGCTTAATTTAATGGAAACACTGTTCACTTGGAGTAAGGTAGAAGGATAGCCAACTTAAAAAAAAAAAAGCTTAACATATGACAGCGGCTCAGCTGGAACCCTGGAACACATACTGCACGCGTCTTTGATCTTCCGCATCACATTAAGTAACAAAGACCAGAGGACTTCAGATATGTACTAGATAGACTGCGTTTGATCACAGTAAAATGCTTCGCCCCATTCTGGACTATAGATTGCATCATTGATTTTCCTCCTCCTCCCTTCCCAAAGAAGGGACTCTTTTAAGTATGTCTGATTCTTTTAATTAGATCGTTACTGCTATTGTAATGTTTACTCCACGATAATCTCTTATGAATAGCATGGGGCTTTTTAACAGTAGATGTTACGCTGCCCTTGGTATCATTTGGGAGAATACACTCGAATAGTTAAGTCTGAATTAATAAATATGGCAGCTTTTGTGCACGTGTGTGTGCGTGTGTGCGCGTGCACCCCCACACACCCACACACACTTTGAAATCACTTTTGAAAAATACTCCTATGTCTTGCTACTTAGGAAGCAAGCTACTGTGAGACAGAGCACATACACTGTATTATGCATGTAAATGCATGCGGTCCACAGAGAAACTTGGTGTGAGCATCCGTCTGCGTTTGCAAATGCACCAAAGTTTTTGCTGCCGTAACCTGAAAGACCTGAAGGGAACTATTTGAATTTGCTGCTTGGTTCCAATCTAGGATCTAGCTAGCAGAAATCATTTAGGACTCCATCTATCTTCCTTTTTCTTTTCTTTTCTCTTTTTCTTTTTGTCCTTGTCTTTGCTGCTATCTGCCTATTATTTCTTTTACTGTCTGCTCTTAACCTCAGGGTGATGAGAGTGGACCGTCTCTCGGTTTGGCAGCAGCTAGTCGGCTGCCCAGAGATGTAGCAGGGCGACTTGGAAGGAGTAAGGGGCACTTCAGGGAGCCCTCGCTACGCGCTGGCTGGCCGTGCCTTTCAGTGCAACTTAGGACAGTGGATTTGTTTGTGAGAGCAGCTGCAGATTTTAAAAAACTGTGGCCACTGCCTTCAAATTAGTAACTCTTCAAGGGAATAAATATATTAAATGATAATTTCCAATGACAATAATTGGTATAATAGATCTCTTAAAATATCAATGTTTATGATGTGATTAATGAAGGAAAGCACCTTTTATTTGTTTCTAATGAAGGACAGCATAATTTTATTCTTGGAAACTTAAGCACTTAGGCGCAGGCAACTGGGGGAGTATGAAAGAGACCGTTCTTAGTGTGTGTAATGTAACTTCTACTGCACTACCTCTTAAAGTATGTTAAATAATAAATAACTTATTAAAACATGTTCAATGTAATAATGGCCTTTTTCATGAATTGTTGTAAAAGAGAGATTAGAAAAGTAGAAGAAGCAGTCTTCAGGGGAAAATAACAGGAATTTCTAGCAGTAGGGTTGTGTAATGGTTCTATATTTTTTAAATGTGCCTGTACTCCATTCATAGTCATTTAAGTGCTTAAATAAGCACAATAAATGTAAATAATTTACTGCTTTGCAAACAGAAAATTGGGCAGAAAAGTAATTTTAAATAGCAAGTTGGCTTGCAATCTTTGATGATTTGGGACCCTGTAAAATGCAACTGACACGACCGTTCATTAAGCTCGCTGCTATTGAGCCCTCTTCACATTCATTAGCAATTAATTCAGACAGATATTTAACTTAATAAGGTAAGCAAATAAACAAAAAAATCGCTTTCTGTGCCTTCAGGTTTTCAGACCTCTAATTGCTTTTGTGCCCTAATTATCAAGATTAACACCTTATACTGTTCTCACTTGTTTCGCCTTGCAGGGGGAAAAAAAAAAGAAAAAGGAACCCCACCAGGGTATTTTGAAATCTTTTAAGT
>NDGM011189607.1:13286-25142 GCA_002564305.1 Octomys mimax
GGAAGTGGGAAAGGGTTAAGGATTTTCCCTTCTCAGACATAATGACCACCCACCAAAATGAGAGACTTTTGCTAAGTTGTGCGTGGATTTCTTAAAACCGTAGCTGAGCGAAGGAGCCACACATGGCCGAGCTGAGAGCAGAGCCGGAATTCTGAGCTGACACGCCACCTCTGCCCCATGGATAAATCAGACCTCCAGGAGGAGTGTATGTGCGTGCATTGCGTGCGTGCGTGTGTGTGCGTGCGTGTGCGTGTGAGTGCGTGTGTATGCGTGTGTGCGTGCATGTGTGCGTGAGGGTCAGCTGTGCTCATGTCTATGGCTACAGTTTCGAAGAAGCATTAATCAAAGGTTCATTGTGTGACCACTGTAATTTAAAGTTTATATTAACTTAAGATCGTATGTCGTTGTCAACACTTTGTAATTAGTGACAAACCATGTGCAGATCCTTTAATATTTACTGTAATAATATTGTTCATAATGGAGTCATTCGGTATTCATGTGGATATAATATGTAATTCCATTGTAATTTAGCATTAATTAATGTCCACTTATTGCAGCGTATTAGAGTTTAGGAAACAATTTCTGATAAGAGACACCAGTGTAATTTAGGGGTGAAATCTAATTGTGATTCGAATAATGATATACATTTGTATCATGTCTCGATGCCTCTGTCTCCACCCTCTACCCTGGCACGCCTGTGAGCCCAAGGACTCACTCCTCCTGTACAAGTTGTGCACATGTGCACACACTCACTCTGTGTGTGGAGCTGAATGGGTATTTGTAAAGAGAACATTATAGTGTTTGGGATTTGTGAATGTTAAAGTTTGTTACAATTGGTTTATATTGTCACTGCAACCCATAAAGCGCTGATTCCGTATCTCACCAAAAAAAAAAAAAAAAAGATACCATACAGCTGTCCTTCTGCAGAAGCAATTGTTTTTAAGTGATAATTACAAATGGACTTTAAAAACTAAAAGCAGATATCTGTTCTTCTGCCCACCCATCTTTCTCTTTGTCCTTGCATCTACCCTCTGTCTACTTAGACAGGGGTATCTTTATACATCTTGTTGGCCAACTCGCTGTCTAGGAGCAAAGTTAAAAGTGACCCTTCCTTCAGCTGTGTGATGCCACCAGCAAAGCAGAGTGGCAAAGGCACTTAAACCAGAAGGGGTCCCTCATCTGGAGCCGCTGCCTGACTGAGAGCTCCTGAGATGCCCCCACAGCCTGCAGCTTGCTCATTGGCATTTGCTCGTCTTGTAAGAAGTCCTGAGCTCCGCCACCACTCTCTCTTGAACTCGATCCCATATTTCACTAGGTCTTGCAGCATTAGGGGATTTAAAACCTCCTTTTCCTTTAATTCTTTTCTTTCTTTAATGGGTGACTGGATAAATTCAGTGGTGGATTTCTGTGACACTACAACAGCAGATAAGTCTATGATGCACTCCTGCTATGTGGTTTAAAAATCCCTCACCATATGTTTTCTCACCGGAATGCCTCGTCTTGCAAAATTACAGGAACCGAAGCTTAAAAACACAATTAGGTAGTTTAAAATGAAGTATTAAAGAAATACCACATATATTCTGATGCCTGTGAGGTTTTCTTCCTCTCTCTTTTTTCAGTTTTGTTTTGTTCTTAGAGTATTCAAAAAGCCTCCACTGTATTTGATTTTGTATACTAATCATGCCCCATATTTTTTGGATTATGTTATATAGGCTGTGGTTAAATTATAAATGAAAGAGTGAACTACCAGACTTCTTGTCATAACAGCAGCTTTTATGTTGTTACAGAAAATGCAAAAAACAAAAAAAAGTGCTTTGCAATGAAGGGTCCCCTCACTTATTTTGTGCAGCTTAACATATATAGGCAGACAAGCAGAGCAATTTGTAGAAATGTTTTCTGCAGTATTTTGAAAATTACAGCACCCTCTCCATTCTCTGAGGAGAAAATGAAAGAAAACTAAATATACAGTGCATAAATATAGCTGGAGCCTAACAGCTCCGTTCACGTTCTCCTGCCTTATGCATGGTTCTTAGGACTCACACCCAGATACTGGGTGCATCCACACACACAGGCACATGTGGCACATGTGGAAACAGAGCCTACTTCATGTTTAATTTCTTAGCATGTGATAAGCCAAGTCAAGTGTTTCCTGGGGTAGTGACCTGAAAACCATCTTCAATAATGCCAAATTGTTTAAAAACAGGGAAAAGCAAACAAAAAGCCACCATGACCAGAGTATTAAAACAGAAATCAAGTGATGACTTATGATCTCTGTACATTTTTGTTTTCCCATTAACCTTCCTTCCAATTCAGTGTATATGAAAACATAGTAAAATATTTTATAGATGTTTTGTATCACAGCACTCAAAGCACTTGACCAAACTGCCACTTTATGTGCAGCTCCCTCAGGGATGGGGTCTTCAGATATAATTTATACTCAGCAAATTGGTGAAATACTTAGTTTATAGGCTGTGGCATTTTAGGTTCATTGTAATGGGATCACTTAAAAAACCTTGCTATGGTGTAAGCACGAAGAATAATTTTCTGTGTTAAATCTGCTTCTATGCTGAACCATTTGGTTAATTTGTCCCCGAACTTTTGCTAACTGGAACGGGGGTAAGAGGTCAGGGAAGCTGAGCAACCAGAATGGATTATCTCCCTATGAAGTCATTCCTGATCCCTCTTTCTAATGGAAGGAGAGATTTCACAGCTCTACTGGAGTTTCTCGGATGCTTTCCACGAGGAGCAGGTCCTCTGCGAAAATCAATAGCTTAGCTTACGCCCTTCATTTGTAGAGAAGTGTATTCTTGAATGTCTGAAAGAATATTTGATGTAGAAGTTAAAACAATGCTGGAAAAAAACATCTTTGCCTTAATTGCCTTTCTTTCTGCAGGGTTGCTTCTTCAAGGAAGCAGGCATGAGGAAACACACACAGTATTCTCCTCCATGCAGCATGCTGGTCCGCTCAGCTTCTGCTCTCCTGAAACCAGCCTAAAGGACTGTTTTCAGGTTTTTCTTTTTTTGCTTCATTGGATGAACCCTCTTTCCAAGATAACAAATCTTTTTTTGCATCACTTGGCGGCGTTTGGTTAGGGGCTACCTCAGAGCAACGTGAACTTGGCCTTGCTGGTGTCTTACACTAATACCTTCAGCCCTGTTATGAATCAGGGTGCTTGGGAAACAGCCTGGAGCCATACAGCTGATGATTTCACCAAATTTGCATCTTTTCAACAGTCATGGGGATGGCTTCCACAAATGCTCCCAGGCTCTAAATAGATGTTAAGTGGTTGTTTCTAGTTCCTTCCTTCCGGGTTCCCTGGAGAGCCACTTCCTATTCTACCTACTCAGACTGGTGCTGAACTGCCTGGCAGGAGAGGCCTATCTGTGCCCAGCAGCGCATCCATCCCCCAGGCCAGTAGCAGTCTTGTAAGGAAGGGCATCATGTTGGGACTACCTGAGGCTGGGCTGTTTCTCCCCAGCTGCACACCTGGACGGCAGAAAGGAGCCTGTTGGGGTCCTCTGTACCAGCCCACTGCACAGACCAGGCCAGTAGGGTGTCCCCACCACAGGACCTTTGCCTCCTACACCAGGGGGCCGCTGCTGCACTACAGGAAGGACAGGCAGAGAAGTAGGGCTTGAAGAGAGATGGGGTGGAGAGAGTGACAGGCCTGAGGTTGGACTCTGGGGAGAAACATCTTCCCAGGAGATTTCTCAAGGATGAGGCCCACTGTCCTGACTGGTGGTAGGAATGACAGGGACAGGTTGTCCAAGAGCAAATATTCTTTTAATGTGGATTTGATTAAAGATAAGATAAAGTTTTGTGTTCTGAAAATGTACCAGATGTTTGTTTTAATTTTTTACCGCCCTTCTGCCAGTCCCCAGCTGGTCAGCTCTGCCAGAGCTCACGGCTGTCCAGAGAGTCAGACCTGTCAGGCTCTGTGCACAGCCAGAGTTGCTTCCAAGGGCAGACTGGCAGCTGCTGGTCCCTGTGGCTTCTGGGTAGGCTTTCCAGGAGAGAATATGCAGGTGGGCAAAGCCTACGTGTCACAGCTGCAAAGGTAGGTGCGCATTGTGCCTGTCCGTTTTGAGGGCTACGACTGCTAGCCTATGCAGAGGAAAAGGGACCCTCTTCCTTCTGTCCTGTCAAGCTGACTGAGAAGCTGTGCTCCCAGGGGATTGCTGTGGCATCTACTGGCTCCACTGGAGCAAGATAAAGGTTAGAACAATGGCGGTTTGTCCAGTGGGTATGTTCCGATGACCACCTCTGGAGGCCTGTACGTTCCCATGGCCATGACCTGTCCTGACAGCCAGACAGCCTTCCTGGGAGCATCCTTCGTAAGAGTCTCCCATTTAGGGGAGGAGGTGTTTCCCCCTGTAGTCTGAAAGCCACAGAAATGTGTTCGCAAGCCATGGCTGGAAAAGTGCGTTGTTTATTGACACAAACTGTAACACTTGAGTGTCTTTCTTTTAGTGCTGCAGATTTCAAGTCCCTCAGCTCCTCAGTGGATTAAGAGCCATGATATTCTTAGTGCTCACACGTTGCTGATTTATGACATAACCACTTTCTCAAACTATAACTTTTTCTATTTTTAGTATATGTAACTTTAGGCTTTAGACTGAAAAAAAAAATCTTATAAATAAAATTGAACTTCTTTCCTTTTGTTCATTAGGGGGCCAAACTGTGGCTAGTAAAAAAACCTATTTGATACTGTTTACAAATAGAAAACTAGAATCACCCTTTTCCAAATTTCAGGTTACTTTAGTAATGACATAACTCAAAAACTTAATTATAGGGCCGACGAGATAGCTCAGCAGTGTAAAGCACCCACCTAAGCAAGCTTAGGCAGTTTGATCCCCAGCACCACATGCTATGCCAGCCCTGCTGCCCCAGGATGGGCTAAGCCAGCCACAAAACAAACAAACAAACAGAGCTTAACTATATTTTTCATTATAGAAACTTCTGAAATGAAGGATTGGATGTGCTCGTCTTCTCTGGAAGGCATGTGTCTTTTTCATGTGTTTTACCTCATCATTAATGACAAGAAAAGTAGCAGGAAGAAGTGAAGTGAGGCCCTTTCTTTGTTAAAACAATGTGGAGAAAAGCCCTGAAGAGAACAACATCGGTGTTATGTGTGGAACCAGGTAGGTGCTGCTGGCCACAGAGGGCAGTGTGCCCAGGGAGCCGAGGTGGGTCCCCGGGGATGAGGATGTCCTAGCGGGTGTCTTCTAGGCCCAGAGCTCAGAGGACTACAGCAGGAGCTCTGTAATTTGAACAAGCACTGGAGGATGAGGACGGTTACCACTGCTTCATCAGCTTCCTGGATCTGAGTGGTCATGTCAGTTTGTCAGGCATCATAAATTTCATTTTTTTCTATTGACTATGACTAGGCAGTGATTGCTAATGATCTTTAGCTTGTATCAGGAAAAGCTATGCAAAAACAGAAACAAAAGCGGCTCCTCCCCAGCAGCCCTTGTCTCCAGGGGCCCTTTGCCAACTGTCCCTCTTCACCTGCCTTTGGCTGGCTCCTCTGCCATTCTCTTCGATCACCTTGATAAAATACTATGCACAAAATTTAATAGCTTCGGGATGGTTCCTTTCATATGTGCCTTGAAATTCTCCTTTCAATTTATTCATTGGTATATTTCCTTAAAACCATGTCAGCAGAAATGAACAAAAAAAAATTAAAAAATACCTATTTTGCTGGTAATAACAAGGTAAGATTATTAATTACTTTCCCAACTAAAAAAATGGATTTCACCTGGCATTTAAATAGTAAAAATTCCTTTGACTTAGCGTATTTAAAAAAGTCATACATTTATTTTCTTTAAATCATATATTTTAATTTTGTCTTTTGTTTCCTCTTTAGACTTCTATAAAACATATACTCATGTATCTATTTATAGTGTAGGTGCATTTTGGTACAGTTCAGTTTATTTGTCAGTGTGCTTAGCTGTAATTAGACAAAAATACCACAGTACCAGAAAACTGAGACGTTCGTGGGAGACCTGCTGAATTTTATTTTCTCAGATGTGCCCTGAGGTTTTCATCCCATGTGTAGGTGTTGGCTTCTCATTCATCATCAGCGTCTAATTTCTCTGGGAACCCTGTCACACCGGAGCACGCTCACGTGCTGACCTGTGCTACTCAGAAAGTTTTGAGATGAAGTCATGGCTGGCTCAAGTGACCGAAGGGACACTCATCCACCCCACTGGGCCAGCAGGAGGGTGGAGGCCCTGGGTCCTGGCAGCCATCCTTGGTGAGCAATCCGACGGCAAGGAGTGACATGTCAGGCGCATGAGTCTTGTAGAAGCGACCCACGAGAATGTGAGGTATGCTAGCCGCTGCGGCAAGGTCTTGCCTTTCCCTAAAATCAGAATTTTAATGAACTCTCCCAGGAGGTGATCATTTTACTGTATAATAAAATGGAGAAGGAAATATGTGTGCAGACAGATCCTTAAAATAGATCTATATAATAATATCTATTACTGTTAATTTGAGGTCTGTAAAGTTTTCTTCTTGGTTTCCTTACATATCGCTGCCTTGTTAGGGGTCAGGAGTCTGCACGTTCAAATATGTGCATCCCTTTCTTTTGGTTTTACAAAGCAGATTTTGTCCATGAGAATCCACAAAAGCCTCCTGTAGCCCATACCCCAGAGGCGTGGAGGCTTGGGGAGGAGGAGATGACCCCTACTCACCCCCAGGTTCTAATACGCCCGTGACCCACACACTTTACAGCATAGCATCCAGATGTCTAAACCCATTTTTGGTTCACTCTATGAAATTTGATAGAATGTGAAATGTGATAGTATGTGAACTCAGTGACATAAATTGCAAAACAGAGGCCCAGGTTCTATATGTAAAAATGCAGCAGTTTTTCTTAAAGGTTGAAAGCCCCAAGAAAGGCCTCAGGGGCCTCTCCTGCGGTGTTGGCCACCAGATGTCCTGAAGGTTCCTCTTTCCTCCCTAACCCATCTTCTCTCTAAAGCATCCTCTGCCTGCCCTGAAGGTGCCATTCTTCCAGACCTTTACAGAGACTGTCATTGTCCCTTACTGTGAAAACTGAGGCTCCCAGTTCCTTTTTCATAGACAGAGAATTTATAGGTGATAACAATACTTCTCACATCATGACTTCTGTTCTGACAGACAAGTGCTTTGTCTGCTAGGACAGGAAACATTGTCCCTGTGACTTGGACTTGTCCAGCTTACCTGAGCTCATCCTCCAGTGCACAAGGCAGAAAGGAGGGAGGGTGGAGGAGGAGGTTATTTGTTTTACTGTCTGTGTCTTCACAACTGAGGAACTTATGGAGAGCCAAGCTTGTTTGCTTCTGCCCTCTACCAGAGGCTGAGCTGATTTTCACTGGAAAATTCTGGTTATTCATATTTTGTAAAGTTTAAATATCTAGAGCAGTGATGGCTAACCTTTTAGAGATTGAGCTCCCAAACTGTAACCCCAGAAACACTTAATTATCACAAAGTGCCAACTCTGTGATCAAACCTGAGTACTGACCCAACATGTGAAAGTGCGGATGAGGCAAGAGTAAGAGTCCAGTTCGTGATGTCATCACCCGGCGCCATCACTCCTTCCAGAGTCTGGGCATGGCCCCTGTGTGTGCTGTTATCCAATGCTTAGTTGCTGGGATGATGCCAGGGCTACTTGGCTCCTGTGGGAATAGAGAGGGCTCTGCAAGCCTGCTGCAGCACCAGTGCCACAGATTCACCACCACTGACTTAGAGGAGCTCAGTAGGAGTCTGAGGGACCTTAGAGACAAGTGTCTCATTGTCTCATTATGGGACTTGGACTCAAGTCCTGAGTTATGGGAGCTTCAGGATCTGCTGGACTGTGGTCAGACCACAGGGGCCATAGCTAAGGATCCAGGGCAGCTGGTAGGATCTTGCAAGTTCCCTAAGTACTTAGCTTAAAGTGGCAACTTTGAAAAAACAGGCATTGCTGTGGGTCTTTGTCTTCTCCTTGTAGCAGGACAGAGTTAAACTAAGGTTGCCCTTTACAGGCTTGTGCTCTCTGATTTATTATCCTAAATGAAAGAAGCTCAGAGTAGTGTATTTTGCCATTTGGCTAGTTTAACAGCATCAAGGGTGATGGAGCATTTCCCCTTCTGTTTCATTAAAACAGTGGCTTTAAAATCATATTAAAATACAGTGATACCTTGGTTCATGAATAGTTTTGTGTGCAAGCTATTTGGTTCACACAGAGCAACATTTGGCAAAATTCTGTTTTTGTTTGCAAACTCTGCATCACCTGAACTGGCCATCTTTCCCACACAAACACAACCATGGACCAGACCATCTTTTCCAAGATTAAAGAACATATGAAGTTCATGAACTGAGACACCTCATATGTATACCTACAAATCACATTGTAAAAGCAGCATATTTCTGTTTTAGAACTTTTAAGAACTTGATATTGTTTTTAAAAATTGTAATTACCCACAAAATCACTTCTTTCTTTTGTTAACACTTTGGCAATCAAGCCTATTTTCTCTGTATTTTAAATATATTGATATTTAGCTAAACATATGATTTAGTATGCTGTCTTTTTCACTCAGGATTCTGAGATAATCCTTTCCCTATGTTTTATAAAATTATTTTGAAATTTCATTATAATTGGCAAATTCTCCTAAAATGGATTTAAAAATTTAGTGAAATGATTATTATTGAATACTTATGGCTTTTTTTTCTCTGTTATTCAATACAACCCTATACTGAACAATATTTGTGGAGAACTTGTATCTGTGCATGATTGTTTCTTCATGGTAGTATTTAAAAAAGTAGATCTTCTGAGTGAAAGGAGTTGAAAACAATGCCTTTCTGAAGAACCTGCCTGATTCATTCTCACCAGCAGCCTGAGAAATGGTGTAACTCACACCCAGGGTGAAGGATTCTTCCTTTTTCTTAGCTACCAAAAGTAGCTGGTAATTCAAAAGGATATTTGTTGTGTAAGTTCTTTTTGTTTGCTGTGCCATCAGCCTCCTCCTTACGTATATTTGTTGCTTTTCTTCCAGTATTCTGTGCACATGCTTCTATTTCATGTCACTTGTGAAATTATTTTAATGGTCAACCCACTTTTGTTAAACAGAATTGTGAAGTTTCTCACTTGGAAAACCAACAGCAGTAAAGAATTAGGCAAAGATTTTTTTTCTTTTTCTTCCTCTTTTTCTTTCCACTCAATTGCTTCTATCGCTTCTGCTTTTGAAAACAGAATTAAGAATGCACCATCACCCTCATGAGTCTACAGGCAGAATGGAGGGAAACCATATCACCCCACTTTACTAAAGACATCTTCGCCTTTGTTGGAGGGAGTAATTATTACATGGTAACACTGTTAACCAATTCAGTGCTGGGCCCCCTGTGGGTTTTAAATATCAAAACCAAGCACTCTCTCTGTCACCTCCAGATGGTGTAACACAGAAGCAAGACTTAAGTGTGGGTGGCAAAGACCACTGCTTGAAGGATTAAAGCGCTTCTGAGGATGCCCTACCAAAAATGTAAGTGATATTTGTTGTGTCACAGATTAGAAGTGTTAGCCTTCTGTGCTGAGATTTGTGGAATGTGCTGGGTTCCTCCTGTAAAGCTTTCCCACAGCACTGACTTTGAAAATGTTACCCTGCAGGATTCGGTGCTCCTGTGAGCACCCAAGGATACCAGTAGAGTCTCTCTAAGAGGCAGAACCGGAAGTTTGAAAAGTTTCACCTGACTCGCTGCCCAGAACTTCCTATTCTCAGCAGCGTGTAAGCATTGCTCTCAGATTGTATTTTTCAACTTGTTAATGAGACGTCCCTGAGTTACCATTTCTGTGTATTAAGAGTCACTACAGTCCTTGCTCTGTATCCATGGGGATTGGTTCCAGGAGATCCTCTGAATCTCAGAATCCCAAGTGATCAAGTACTTTATATAAAATGGCATAGTATTTGCATATAGCCACTTGTAGTATGTAGTCCTGTGACTTTATTTCAAGGCCACTCATAGTACCTAATACCGTGTAAATCCTATGTAGATAGCTACCCTGCATTGTTTAGAGAATGACAAGGTGGCAAAGTCTGCATGTGTTCTGTATAGGTGCACTTTTAATGAAATATTTTTGATCTGTGATTGATTAAAATCATGGACAGAGACCCTTCCACACAGAAGTCTAACTGTCTTTTTCTAAGACCAAGACTTTGAAGAAAGAATTTAAGGTGTAATGACACTAGGACTGACGACGCGTGTAACCCGTGTTCTTTATCTGTCGTGAGGTTTAGGAATCTAACCATGCTGACCTTGACATTGCAACTCTTGGGTAACTGAATAAAGGAGGAGTTAAAGATTTGGAACTCAAAGTGTGTTTTGCTTAAAGATTTATTTTCTTTTTTCATCTCTTTGTCCATATTCTATGTCCTCTCCATCCTGAAAGAGTAAGAATAAAAAGTTAGGAAAAGAAATGATAACTGGTAATTAGTATAATGTGTACATTCCCAAAATGTGAAACTTCTTAAAGATAGTGGCTTACATTGGGTAATAGATCTTATTAAATCTCAGAATATCCAAATTGGCATCTATAAAGGAAAGACTTCTGTTTTTCATATTATTCCATCCTAAAAATGCACGCAATTATTGCTATTTTAATTTGGAGTTTTGGACCTAAGTCTGTGAAGTGTTTTATATGGATGAAGTTTGCAGCTGAATAAGAAATAAATGAGTTGCCAATAACTACGAATGGGATAACGGCACCTCTTTTCTATTGTCAATCATCTTTAGCACAAACATCTGTGGTTAGAGTATCCTAATGAGTATATTCTGACTGCGTGGAGGCCTTGAAGTTCTTGTAGTAGAATCTTAAATGAGAAGGTGCCCAATTCAGGCAGTATATCGAAGGGCTTTGGATTTAGCCAACTGATAGTTGTCGTATGGCACATACGACTCTTAAAAGTGCACATACACAAACACACTTACACACACAACTATACCGAAACCAAAAGAACAAAGAGAAGAAACTACAAAGTAAAATATAAACTATGTGAATGACCAATTTATAATAGGAGTATTTCTTATTTTGGACTATTTATAGGTAACATTGTAAAGAGCATTATCTCCACATCCGCTTCATGAGCTTTACTGAAATTGTGAACCTAATTAATTTGTGTGAATTTGACTCCTTAACAATTAAGATTTAATATATGTTACAAGTAGCAACGCCTCTCCTACTGTTCCCTCAGATTTTATTCTTAGGGAAGCAACTGGAGCGTCATTTTCCAGTATTCTACAAGCAATCTCTCTTTCTTATCATGAGTCTCTCATTCTTTCCTAATTAGGGGACTGCAAATTATTTACTCTGGTTTTAAATTAAAGAAGCCGACAAGTAATCTGGTGTTAAAAGCACAGCTCCAACTTCAGGAAAAAAAATGAGTATGTGTTTAATTTCTCTTTAGGCACAGAGCTATACAACCCCTGTATAATGGAAAGGTTGAGACAGAATGCCCCCCCTCTCCACCTTGCCGTGGTGTAATGCAATTTAGCTTCATTAAATTACTGGAGGGCCAGTTACTTAAGCAGAATATTGATTTTCAGTCTGGTCCATGTTTAACATAATTCTGCGTAGGCAACAGCTAATTCTGCATTTGAATCTAACACCCTAATGGAATTATAAGATGCTGCTTGACCATGGGCGGCAGCCACTCAGCCATACCTGCCTACCACACGGCAGCCTCTGTTAGCCCCAGGGGTGGATTTCATTGACCTTAACCCTTCCCTGAGAAGTGGGTCCCTGCCTTCAGAGTCACTCAGGGTAGCTGCTATCTTCTTATCTAGCAAATGGTCTAGGGGACTTAAAAGTATCTTTGATGCCATCACATTTTTTTTTT
>NDGM011189620.1:0-16839 GCA_002564305.1 Octomys mimax
TAGTTCAGCTTGTTCCAAGTAGGTGCTTTAGACCACTGAGCCATCTCGCCAGCCCCAACACTTATCACATTTCATAGCAAGAACTTCCTAGTTTCTTGAGTTGTACTGGTCACTGTTACTCTATTGCCATCTGTAGTTCTTGTGATGTGAATTAGCACTGCAGCTCTTACTCCTAAGTGTGATTTAGGGTCCCTTGTTCAACCCATCTCTGTCCCTCTCTCCTGCCTACTCTTCCCAGCCTCTGAGAACTACAACTTCACTGTCAACTTCAATAACATCAATTTCTTAGATTCCCCAAATGAGTGAGATCATACAATATTGGTCTTTTACTCAAAAGAATGATCTTACAATACTGACTCAATATAAGTTCACCAGTTCCACTGACATAAGCTATAAATGATAGGACTTCAGTCTTTTTTTATCACTTTATATTAGCCCATTGTGAATATTTACAACTTTTTTTTTATTTAGTCATTGGTTGATGGACACTTAGATACATTCCATATTCTGGCTCTTGTGAATAATTCTACAATAAATAGGCCAGGATAGACATCTTTTTGACATACTGATTCTATTGCCCTTGTGTATAAACTTAGTAATAAGACTGATAAAACATATGATAGGGTGATTTTCAATTATGGGGGGAACTTCACAATGCTTACCAATTTATGTATAGGGGGCCCTTTTCTCCATGCCCACTCCAGCACTCTCACTATGTTGTGTGTGTGTGTGTGTGTGTGTGTGTGTGTGTGTTTAATATGATAACCATTCTAATTGGAATATAATAATATTATACTTTTTTGTATTTAGTACAGGGCCTATAGGGTCTCACTCTACAGACTGGACTCCTAGTGATTCTCCTGTTTTTCAGCCTCCCAAGCGCTAGAATCACAGATGTGTGCTACTACACCCAGTCTTAATATTTTACTTTAGTTTTTAATTTAATTGCCCTGATGAATAGTGGTGTTGAATATTATTTTTCTTATACCTTTTGGCCACTTATAGATCTTCTGTTGAGAAAAACCTATTGAGATATTTTACCCATTTTAAAATCTGATGAATTTTTATTTATTTGTTGTTATTTTTGTATTTCTTATATTAACTGGATATTTAAAAATCTTGGCAGTATCACATTGCCTGTGTTCACACTATATAATACAGAGCTTTACCAGTCAATAGAGCATAAAATTGATATAGAAACCAATACTTAGATCAATGTAATCAGATAGAAAGCAAAAAAAAAAAAAAAATGAACCCCACATCTACAGTCAAGTAATTTTCTACAAAGGTGACAAGGACACACCTTGGTGAAAGGACAGTTTCTTAACTAGGCAGTTCTGAGAACACTGGGTATCCAAATATAGAATAAAGAATCTAGACCTCTATTTTTCACCAGCTAAAAATTCTACTCAAAATATATTGAGAGTTAAATGTAAAATTCCAAGAAAAAAAGTACTAGAAGGAAACAAGAGCTGCTTCACAGCATTGAATTAGGAAAGGATTTGGGGAGATGTTTTGTGGATAAGACACTAAAAGCTCATAACAAAAGCAGCCATAAACAAATGGAATCACATCAAATGAAAAGCTTCTACACAGAACAAAAAATGAGTTATGAGGCAATGCAAAGAATGGGAAAAAGCATTTTCAGGCCATTAGGCTGATAACAGGTTAATATTCTGACTGTAAAATGACATTGTCAGAATTTTTTAAAAAGTTCTTCTGTTGTACAGAGATACTCATTTCAAGCCATTTGTACGAATCAGAGAAGACACAGGCTTGATAATTAAGTATAGTGGCAATTTTATCAATATATTTTGGAACTATTCAAATGACAAAAATAAATCCTTATACAGTATATAGGAAGCTATATAATAGGAAACTATATGATAAGGAAGTTGAACCAGAAAGAAAATTTTGCTAATTAACTTCATTAGGTGATAATGCAGAAATAGTTACAGATACACAAGCAAAGAAATAAGATGTACATGACTTGGAGTTCTGGGCAACAGCAACTACACACAGCCAGAAATCTGACCTACAGGCCTGCGTTGTAGCACTGTTATCATCTGACACATTGAATGTTGTGTTATGAAGAACTATTCAGTCATCCTTTAATTAATTCATCTCACATGAGTATTGTTTCTTGATGCAAACAAAATTTATTTCTTTGAAAAGAAATCAGTGTCGCATGCAGGTATAAAGCTGAGAATTATACAATAAAGGCTATGAACAAGAGTTCAAACGTTGCAGGTGAGTGAATGAGAAAATTTCAGCAATGACAATTGTCTTTTGTTGTTGTATCAAGAGCCAGGCCAGCAGTCCTTTCTGGAGAGACTCCCCACCCACTAGTAGGACGGACCAAGCTAACCAAGTGACCTCATCTCATGCTTTATCCTGAGTCACAGGTGCAGAGTCCAGGGGGTTAAGTGAGAGGATCCAGTAGACATTGGGAAGCATACATTTAACTGGATAATTTTCAAGAGACAACATACATACCAAGAGCACCTGATAGAATGGTTTCCGAATAAATGAAGTTACATGCATGTGAAGCCAGGAGATAGAGAAAAGAGAGATTACATGGCTCATGGAAAATACATACAGATGTGCACACTCAGAGAGGAGCTGGTCACCGTGAAGAATGAACTGCGGGTGTGAAAATACATTAGTGTTCTGCTTAGTTCCAAGTATGGTTCTTATTCCTGTACTTTTCATCCTTCTTACGAGATGTCTTGCTGTCTCATGAGAGTATTTCTTGATATATTTTGTAACCTATCATGAACAGATGAATAAGCCCTAACTCCATTAATTATGTTTACTTTATTATTATTGTTGTTGTTATTATTATTAATTTTTTTATGTACTTGGTACAGGTTCTCACTATGCAACTTGCACTCGTTTTGACCCTCCTGTTTTCAGCCTCCCCAGTTCTGGGATTACCATTGTGAACCTCCACGCCTGGTTTCAGTGACCAGCTCATGCACCCGGAGCAGGGCCAGCGTGGCATGTGGAATGACATTTATTTTAAATATTCTTTTAATTTTTCTCTCCATCTCACAGGATGCTGAGCCCCTCAAATCCTTCTTTATGTTTTGTTCTAGTCCTGGGAATTATACCTGGGCCTTGTACATTCTGGATGTACACCCTACATCCTCAGGCATAGATACTCATCTATGAAACTTGACAGGCAGTGTCTACAGCCTCCTTCTGGTAAGAGTCCACCTTCAAAATTTCCTCATGTGCAGTGAGTTCTGCTTTAAGCCATTAGAGCAGAAGTTTGACATAGCTGAGCAAATTGACACGCTTGCTCTTCCCTTGTTGTATACTCTCTCCCCTCTTCATCTAAACTATTCGTCCACTTTGCTCACAGTCAACCTGATTTCCTTCCTACACATAGCCTTCACGTTAACTAGGAATGAAACTAATTAATTAGCATGCTTGATTTCCAAACTTCAATGTCTTCCAAGGAAATACACCTGGCATTGATATATGAAGAGGTAGATATATTAGCCACCTTTATGTGCTGTTGAATCCTTTTATATTAATTACTACTCTACCCTATGTTTTATTCATGTATGAAAATTGTTTGCATTAGCACATATTCCCCAATAAAATTATAAATAATGAAGGGTAGAAATGCCTTATTATGCCAAGTAAAACCTACTGCTACATTAGCTTATGTTTGTTCCAAAGTTAGTAGCAACAGTTTTAATACCATGCCTCTAGCTCTTTTCAAAGTGAAGTCATACAAATACAACACAGAAAACTTTCAAAATATTTTTATGGTGGTATAAAAATTGCAAATTTGATTTGCAATTCTGAAAGCCATTCACTGGTCTTCTAACCTGTTTTTATAATTTGTGGCTGTGAGATGAGGAATATCTTGCAAATAATATTATTTAAAAATCAGGTGATTTAGACAAAAGTCCATAAAGGGTAAAGAACTGCAGAAATACAAGAGATCAAACTGCAGCATTTTTCTTGAGATAAAACTATAACAAAACAGAAATGAAGTTTGTGGTATCTTGCTACATTTGAGACGTTGGAAACAAAGAAAATTTCTTGAATATTTCTTTGGAGGAGAAATGACTAGCATTGTCACATTCCTGTTACTTTCATACCTTCAACATTCAAACCTGTACCACAGACTCTGTGCTTCTTCATATTTCTGGCTGACTCATTAATGGAGCCATCTTGTTCTCTACCATTCTGGATGAAGTATAAAGCGTACGGTTATCAGAAGGTAATACCCTACCATTACAGAGCCTTCCCACAGTATATCTCAGCAATGAATGTAAGCTTGACATACGGGGCCCATTGTATGATGGTGGGACCCATGCTGGAACTGAAAAGTGATGGTCTTTCCTAGAAGTGCTCTGAAATCTCTGAATATTAAAATTTGTTTTAATGCAGTGACTTCAGCTTTCTTAGGATTAGGTTTCCTTGGAATTAGGTGGCAGTCAATTTCCTACTGGTAACCCAAAGATCTTTACAATGTGGAAATGGATCCAAAGAAAATAGTAACCAATTGTTTGATTGGGCCAGGCCCAGAGTCTAACAGAAGCATTTTGGCTCACAATTTCTTTGAAAGATATTCCATGTAAGTCAAACATTATGAAAGGGGGGAGGAGTTTAAGTGGGACACATGGATGAGGATGGCTCCTGCCAAGCATCTCCAGGGCCATATTATGATGGTTACCTCACACCTGCCCCCACTCTGCCTGATAAGGAGAAACTAAAGTAAGACCTCACCAAAATTGTTCTAGTAGGAGTCATCCAAAATATAAATATTTTAAATACAAGATACAAATATTTGAAAAAGTGAGGTAAAAGACACATGATAGGAAGAGAAAGTAAACATGATCAAGTTCAAACATACATATCTGCCAATTTACCAAGGTAAATAATTATTAAACATCACATACACTAAAGTGAAATATATAGAGATGAAGAATGAGAATTATGCTCTAAGAACTTGACATATGGAGCAGGGGGTTAGCTTACACAATAAAGCCTGCTTCTTGGGACAGAGGAGTTCAGGAATTCTCCCTTCCTTGATTCTGGTTTAAATTCAAGAACTACAAAGCCAAACATAGATTATATATATGATAGAAGCAAAAGCGGAAAGTCAAACTTTACCATACGTGGTCAGAGCCTGTTAAGGTCACATCTTTCTCCTGTGCCCCCAGGTCTAGGTGGTGTTGGTTATTATGAGTTACTGATTTAATCCAATTTGGATGACTCACTGTTACACAAAAGCTTCATCTGCCACTTTTCTTTATGTCCCTTTAGTTTCTTCTAAGGTGAATAAAACTATACTGACCTATCTTCACTTGAATCGCTTGTTTCACTGATGAGTTTCAGAATATGCAATGTTGCTGAACATACAAAACAACTACAAATCGCTTCCCTGTCTAAGGAAGTTGAAAGTTATCTAGTAAAAGAAATATTAGAAGCTTATTATAAAGTTCACTATATATCTACCATATGGCATGTCCACTGTGCTCTTAGATGTTTTTCAAGATATCTGAAAACACATTTCTGCACAAATACCAACGAACTGATATTCATATTACCCTTATTCTAATAGTGGAAGAAATCAATCTGTTCATGACCTGATCATTAGATAAACAATAACTGTTTCATATGTGCTATGAAATACTGTTCTAAAATGTAAAAGGGCCGGACAGACAGCTCTGCTTAGGCAGCGCGCAGCCGCCAGGTTCACACCCTGGAGTGCCGTGCTGGCCTGGCCCTGGGGTGCACTGCGACAGCCATTGAGATCGGTGTGGTGGTGCACCTCTGTAATCCCAGAGCTTGAAATGCCGAACACAAGAGAACAACTAGGAGTCCGATCTATGTAGTGAGACCCTGTAGACCCTGTACCAAATACATAAAAAATTAATTAATTAAATTTAAAACATAAAATAAAGTATAAATTAGCAAACTAATAATATATAGACCACTGGTAAATCTCAAAGGCAAATTGGCAGATATATATGTCTCAACTTGGTCACGTTCAGTTCCTCTTCCCCTCTCTCCTTGAGCTCCTTATATTTCCCTCATCATACCATCCAAGAAACAGTACAGCCACAAAAGAGGAATTTCTCATAGTGCCCTTATAACAGTTTATTTACACCTCCCCAGCAAACTGGAAATGGCTTATAGTGTCTTTGCCAATACTTTTGTCCCAGATACACAGATATATAGTATAAAATAATATATATAGTATACATGTAATATATATTGTATGTATACACATATAACATGTATATATGTGTCACATAATAGACTATATATATTATGTTATACATAATATATATTTGTATACTATGTGTATAATATAAACTATGATGTGTATATTGTATATAATACAAGCATATTACCGTTATTTATTATATTATTGATATATAATATGTAATATTATGTTTATTGTCTATGTTACATAATATATAATATCTTTGTACATGTGCATTATATATGTATACATGATAGATATTATACATATATATTTGTAAGTATTCTTTTAAAATCAAACTCATGGCAACCTATGCGGAGGAACTGATTTACTTCTACTTCAGAAAACTGATGATATTGTGTCATAAGAGTAGTAGATGTTAATGACTTTATAACTAGTTGTGATGCTAAGATAGGTTGAAACTTACTTTCAACCAAAATAAATAGGAGAAAATGTTATTAACTAAAATTTATTGGGACAAAATAATTCTTTGACCAAATACTTACTCTAGAATTTAAAAATTTCTTGAAAATGTGATGTGGTATAGAGCAATTTCAGCAGACAATAAATTAGAATAAAATCACATATGTACATATATATATTTGGTTTAATGTCTAAAACTGTCAATTATATCCAAATTATACAACCATCAGTTAATAGTTCCTTAAGATCAAGTCATATAATTCTGTCTTTCAAAGTCTGTCAGACCATTTTACTGGGAATAGTCACTTAATATATCTTTATTTTAAAATATTTATTTATATTAGAATTCTGTTGTTTTAATCTAATGAGAAATAAATGGGTCATCTTACAGACTGATAATATTTTGTTGTAGAAAATAATCCATTATAAAATAGCCAATGGCATTTTTTACAATAAATCTCTTAAGAACATTATTTTAAAGGTCCTAGTTTATTTAGGCCAGGACTACAGTTACACTGTCATTGTTTCTATGTAAGACGTTCAAAGACTAATTACATGCAATAAAGAATTGGTGAAGGGTAAAAGGAAATTGGGATAATTAAATGAAAATTGAAACGTGCAACCACCCTTAGTAATTTAAAATATATATAAATAGAAAATGGTTGGTTTTGATAGTTTTCACATCCTACTAAAAAAAAGCCGTAGCATGGCTAGCACAAAGAATAATCTGGATATAAGAGCTACATGCCTTACTGTACAAGGCAATATGTAATTCAAAACCTCACTGAACATTTAAATTAAAACTTGTTACAGTGAAGAGCACACTTCCGTTAATCTCCCTCGAATATTCCCTACTGCTTCGAGCACACTTTTCCCTCTCTTTTGGCCCCTTTCTGATGCACTTCTGGAAGTCTTCTTTTGTCAGTGTCGTTAGCTGCACTGGTGTGGCTGCTCTGGTATTCTGATCTGATTCAAAACATTTGTCTTCATGGTCATCTCGACTGTGGGGAAGCCAGAAGCCGTATAGAGCCAGACACAGCAAATAAGGTGGAGAAGGAATAGTATGGGGCTTTCCAGAGTCTGCCTTTGTGTGGTGTGGCTCTTGGCAGCATCTTTCCCCATATTCTTTTATATCACAACTCATAAAGAAACTCAAGAAAGAAGGCTTCCTGCTTCAGAGAGTGGCAAAATGATGGGTAAGCGTGCTTAAGGCTTATGATGAGGAGTCAAGTGGCAATGTGTCTCGCCATGTGTAACTGTCTAGAATGCAAACTTTCACTCTATGTTTTGATCATGCCCAGTAAATCACAATTTGCCAGTCTGATGAATTATGCAACTAATTGTTAAATTAGTCCTAGGAAAGACCACTGAGGTTGGTTATGATAGAAGCTTTTCATGTTGCATTTCACTAAATGTGTCACTTGTGAGCCTTGAGGCTACCTGAGCTGGTCTATCTGTACTGACTCAGAGGGCAAGAAGCAGCAAGAAGCCACTTCTATACTTCTGTATCCAATTGTATGATTCAGCACAGAACCTTCTGTCTGCCTGAGAGGCACCAGCTGGACCCCAGGCCCACTCTGCCCGCTGTAGCTCCTCCCTGCCTGGGTCTTCCCACACCCTGCAACAGCTCAGTGGTGCTTCTTGAGACAAAAGGCAGCTCAAAGCCTATGAAACACGCAGTCTGTGGCATGCTATTATGCCCCACGGAGCCATGCACTTCCTGAAGAAGCCCGGAACATGCCACTTAGACAAAGGGGATTTCTCCAGCCCTTGAGTCCCGTCTTGTCTTCTTCCCAAGCAGGAAATAGTTATTGCCTTTGCAGTATGCTGCATTGCTTCTCCTAGAATCATTTTTCCCTTGTCATCGCTTAACTAGCTGTTATCAATAAACATTCTTCATATTACATTTTCTAGAACATATTAAATGTTCTAGTAAGAAGTACAGTTTTTCAATCACCTGAACTGACTGTAACACACATCTACTAAGTGATTTAAGTTTGATGCAAACTTCCTAAACTGTAATTCAATTTGCTGACACAGTGTCGTACTCAACTGTCTTGATATGATGAGACAATACTACTGGGTGATAATTATCTGTGTAAAAGACATGTGAACAGTGTGCATTAGAGTCCAAATTAAATAACTTTCTAACTTGATTTCATTATATCGTCATGAGTATATAAGGAATAAAAAAAAACCTTTTGCTATTTAAAACATGGCTATCATTTCTGCAGCCCCCACTTTTGCCCACCCACTTACCAACTATTGGTCAAATTCTTTCTTTGGAACCAACATTTGGAGTCTCGTATTCACAGTATACATAGAACATCATTACTTTCTGCTTTGCTACCTTACCAGAATAATTGGAACAAATACATTTTAAGCCTCATTCCAAGCGGTTCATTTGCAAGTATAAGTAAGTTGCTCGATGGATTTGGAAGTGTATCTTTTGTATGGCCAACTGTTCTTTTCTTAAAGTTAGTAAAGTTTCACAACTTTGAGGTTTGTGAAAAGGGAAAACTGTAATTTTAGCAGACAGTGTTGTTCTTAGGCGTGGACAAACTTGGGTTCTTGCCCGGCCTCCCAACTGTAGGATTGGGCTGCTCGGGAGCGCGCCAGGGCCTCTGTTTTCTGCTAATAGACCACAAGTTTTCTTGTGCATTTTCTATTGTAATGGATGATAAAAACAGATTCTTACAGAAAAACTCATAGAAATGTACACTGCTTATACCAGAAACACTGAAAAAAAATTTCTTATTTTAGTATTCATGGCATTTCTCTTTTTTTCCTTTTTGTCTTTTTGGCAGAAAACAGAAGCACAGGCTGGCTCGGCTGGCACCTCAGCTCAAAAGGAAAAAAAATAGAAAAAAAAAAGAAAGAAAGAAAAATCAGAAGAAAGGAAAATCAAGGCACAGATGGCACCAAACATTCTCAAGGCCGCCATGGTGAGAAGTTCTGAGACGGAGAGTCAGCTTGGGCAGTCATCCCTCACATGAAAGGTTTTTGAAAGATCCTTTCTTCAGTTTAGGTTAGGGAAAGGATAGGGGTTGGAAAAGCTAATTTCAAAAGGAAGATTAAGTCACCCGAAAGGAAAAGGACTTCACGAAACAAAAGATTGAGGGCAATCTGAAATTCTCCAGATAATTGCTCTAAGAGAAAGATGAAAAATCGTCCTGGCCTTGGGCCATTTTTACTTTTCTTAAATAGACTTTCTCCAAAGTACATATGAAAATGACAGCTATCATAGGCAATTTGATTAGATAACCCGAATGCATAAAGACCAGAAAAGAACATTGGAATCGTTCTTGCTAATCACAGAAGTGAAGTTATTATGCTTCCTCGGTCTCATCATTGTGTACAAGGCTCCCGTGCCACACTGTGCACCTTTGAATCCTATAGAACGAAAAGTTCTGGTAGGGACTGAGAAAACTTGCACTCCAATTCCAGATAATGGCAAGCGCCAGAGGAACCAGAGGAACCAGAGTCACTCCTGACAAGCTCTTACTAAATTAGTACACAGTGGTAAGTCAGGGCTTCCTTCATAGCCATTAAGCAACTATATCACCTATAAAAATACGATAAATAATTGCAGATAATATTTAATTGACGTCAAGAAACTGTGCCTCCTCCACTTTAGGAGCCCCTTGAAATCCATCATTTCTCAGAGTCAGAACGAATCTGTGATTTTCTACAATAAGCGCTCCAAAGAGATAGCTTTCCTTTAAAGGAAAAATTTAAAAGACTGGTTAGAAAAAGCCCACCAAGCTTCTGCGAGAAGTGATGTTGCGTGGAAGTGAGTCATAGGCACGCTGAGCACAGGCAATCTGCCTTGCATTCCCTCCTCTAGGCCCTTTCCTCTCCACTAGACTCTTCGTCTGGGTCCAGCGCCCCAAGCCACATTCATCTTCCCCATCTATCATCCTCAAGGCTCCACCCTCGGAATGTCCAGTTTTTGCCCTCAGGTGGAGGCATGCCTTCTAACTCCCCATCTGACAGCACCTGCCTGCTTCCACTTCCTTAGCGACATGCTAGTGTCATGATGGCTGGGACGTAAGCCTCATGCCTAAGCACAGCCTGCTGATGACTGACTGCTCATCATATTCTCAAAAGCCCACTGGAGATACTTTATCTGCAAATATATTTCTAACCAAGGAAATCTCCCGCGCTGCAGATGATAATAGGGGTATTGGGGGAAAAGAAGCTTCTTGTATCAATCTTAAGTTATAATTGTTCCTCAGTATCTGTGGGATGGAATTCCAGAATCCCCTGTGATTAAGTAAATCCTCAGATGTTCATGTCCCAAATGGCGGAGCAATGCATTTAACCTGGACAGTCCCCATAGACTGCCAGTCATCCCAAGGTAGCTCACAAAACCTTACTCGCCTTGCTCGTAAGGCGATGGAAAAGCTAAGGAGACAGCTGTTATACTGGCTGGGGAGTGACAGCAAGAAGGAAGCCGGATGCATATGGCATACAGAAGGAGATAGTGACAGCGTACTGGACGCGGTATTTCTTTTATCTTTGTTTTTATTCATTCTAAAATTAAAGTTTACATTTGTAAACTAGTTTCAATACTGGCATCAAATAAGAAGGCCATAGTTGGGAAGGTTAAGGTAAAACAAAAAAAGTCAAACTACAGAGAATGTCAGGAGCCGTGTGAACACATTATATATATATATATATATATATATATATATATATATATATATTCCTTTTCTTGCTTTCTTGAATATTTTCTATTAGTGGCCCATTTTCCTGTGGCTAGGAGACCTGCAGACAGGGATGGCCGACTGCATACCATTTGGGGGTCATAGCTGAAATGTGTAGGAGGGCTACACAGGTGCCGTGCATAAGTTAGAGTGTGCAACTAAAAGAGAACGGGTTAGAGTGAAAAATAAATAGGAAGTTTGTCACTACAGCTTCTAGTCCATCCCAGTTGATAATTCCATACAGAATTAAGGTAAATCTGTCAAAGAGATTACTATTTAAAAAAAAAAAAACCAGACAGCTAGACTCTTAAGTAAATCTCCCTGTTTTTAATATTAGTTGGAAAAAAAACTTAATCATGTGAAATTGATCCAAGTGTCTTTGGAACTCATAGAAGCCGGGCCCCACACTTTGTTCAGGATGGCAGAGTGCAAAGCTTTTCTGGGAAGAGGGTGAGGTCCTGAACAACGCTTAGAAGGAAAGGAGGGCATTGGGAGGAGCTGCCCAACGCCAAAGCCAAGGAAAATGGAACATGTGCATCAACAAAGCCATTGGTAGTATGCATGAATTTACAAGTCATCTAGACAACTTAAAAGGAAATGGGTAACTAGGAAGTAAGACTTTTAAAATATAAGCAGTAATTAAACAGATTAAGATTATTTTCAGTTGAAAGTCAAACAACTCCTATGCAACTGACTTCCTCCTGCAATTTTTTGTGAGATGTGGAGCTAACAAAAAAATAGTGAAAGGTTTCTGTTTTTTGCACCACAAGTGGAGGCAACTGAGCAGACCAAGTTTTCTACTTTGAGGTCTTTTCATGGCATACAGAAGTATATAGTGACAGCATACTGGGCACAGTATTTCTTTTATCTTTGTTTTTATTCATTCGAAGATTAAAGTTTACATTTGTAAACTAGTTTCAATATTGGCATCAAATAAGAAGGCCATAGATGGGAAGGTTAAGGTAAAACAAAAAAGTCAAACTACAGAGAATGTCAGGAGCTGTGGGAACACATTATACAAAATTAGGAAAGAAAATGAATAATTTAATGTCATTGTCTATTAACCTAACAGCTAAAATAGGACCAAAATATACATAAAAATGAAATAAAACAATTAGGTAGCACTTTAAATGGTTCATTATTATTAATTCATTTAGTATTCATTGTAACTGTTCTGGTCATAATGAATTCATCTGATATTAATGGGAATGTTCAGTAGCAATTTCATTATAATGCAGTTTTAATTCATGTGCCATTAAAGCAAAGCAATGCCAAAATTTTTTTTGAATACTGTGTAAGAACACCAATTTTTGGAAAACATTAGGATACTGATTATATTCCTTTATATTGGGGAAAATAACCCAGTTTAAGATGAATTACAAGGCCTTCCTTGAGCTAGTCAAATAATGTGAAAGTGGATAGAGGTTTGTGTCACTATCATATTCCATATTTGAAAAATGCAGAGGTAACCAGTTCCTATGAAATTTATCAAGCATCAATATTTACTCATATTTAACTGTTCTGTCTTATTAACACTTTTCAACAGATTGACATTAATAAGGCAATAGTAACAAGGTTTTGGACTTTGTACCTTCTGTTTTTGTGAAAATACAGAAGTAAATTGGATATGGTATGCATTTCATTGGAATAAATTTTTGTTTTAGTTAATTAAGTTTATTGGTACATTTTAGGTACATATAATGATCATATTTATTATAGTAAATTTGTACTTGTACATGATATATCATATGTAATATATATATATATATATATATATATATTCAGCATTTTCTTCTATTCTCCTCTCTTTCCTTCAACCCCTCTTCCCTTTTTATTACAGAAGATTTCTTCCATGTTTAGTTTTTGTTTTGTTTTGTTTTTTGCAGTACCAGGGATTAAACTCAGGACCTTCACTTGCCAGGCAGGCACTCATTCTAGTGAGCTTTCTCCCTGGCTCTTCCACGTTTTCTTCTTTTCTCATCTTTATTTCCTCTTCCTTCCTCTCCCTCTCCCTAGATCTCCTTCCTATTAGAACATTTTCTTCCTACTTCACAATATCCATTATAAAATTGGGTCCTTATTATACTTTCAGTTTCTCACACCAAAGAAATCAGGCAACATGTTAACATGTGTGTCCACTTCATTTCATTTCAGCATAAGGGCTCAAGGTGCATGAATTTACCTAGAAATATCCCAAGTGTATCCATCTTTCTGGCTGAGTAGTATCCTATTGTATGAAAAAAAAAAAACCTAACATATTCTTTACCCATTCATTAGTTGATGGACATTTGGCTGTTTTTTTAGAATTATCTATTACAAACTTGCTGCTATAAATGTGGGTGTACACGTATTGCTATGATGTGATTCTTTGATTTTTTTTTGTTTTTCAAGAAGTTAATGAGAGGGATAGGTGGATCAAATGGAACTGCTAGTTTTGTTTGTTAAGGAATCTACAGTGTTTTCCACAGTGGTTGCACCAGTCTACACAAATAATTCTGGTCACAAAAAGCAAAGCCAGCGCAGGCGAGATAGCTCAGCAGACTAAGCACCTGCTTAGGCAAGCACAAGGACCAGAGAGCAATCTCCAGCACCACATGCCATGCCAGGCCCGCCCCCAGAAACACTGAGCTGACAACAGAGACCTGGCACGGTGGCACATGCCTCTAATCCCAGTGGTAGGGAGGCTGAAAAGAGGAGGATCACTATAAGTCTGAACTGTATAGTGAGACCAGGTACCAAATTCATAAATTAAAGATAAAAATAAAGCTTTTGTATAGTAAAAGAAATCATCAGTAGAGTGAAGAGATAGCCAACAGAGTGGAAACAATTTTTGCCAGCTGTTCCTCAGAGAAAGGACTACTATCTAAAGCATGTTAAAAAAAAAACTCAACAATTTTATACCCTCAGATTTAAAGATTCAATCCAAGGGGCTGTGGAGATAGCTTGGTGGCTTAAGTGCCTGCCTAGCAAGCGCAAGGTCCTGGGTTCAATCCCTGGTACCATTAAAAAAAAAAAAAAAAAAAAAAAAACACGATAAAGATTCAATCCAAAAATGGGCCTGTGAAATGAGTACACATATCTCAAATGAAGAAGTACAAAGGGCAAATAAAAATATGCAAAAAATGTTCGACATCATTGATCATTTCAGGGATGCAAATTAAAACAACACTGAGATTCCATCTCACTCCAGAAAGAACGACTATCATCAAGAAATCAACCAAAAACAAATGTTGGTAGGCAATGAAGGAAAGAAATACCCTTTTTATTTTAATTTTAATTTTTCACATTTTAGCAGTACTTAGGATTGAACCCAGCACCTCTGCACTGAGCAATATACTATTTCAAGTATTATTATTTTTTTAATTTTAAGGTAGGTTCTCACTAAGATGCTGAGTGGTCCAAGTTGGACTCAAACTTATCCTCCTGTGTATTGATTCCGGAGGACACAAATAGAGATTTCAAAAACAATCATACCCCAAATTTTACATAGAAATTTTGATTCATTCTAGCCAATGAAGAATATTAGTTTATTTAGGACAAATACTGGGAAATCTTAAACAGAATTTTTCTGTAGATTTGTAATCATAAGGTTTTAATTAAGAACAAACTGGCAGCAGAAATGTGTTCAGTGTCTTGTTTACTGCTGCTTCCTCTAGGGAAAACCTGTAAACAATCTTGCCAAACTGCATGAAAAATAATGACAACAAACAACCAAAATCCACAGCATAATTAACCCACCCATGAAAAGAGCTCGAGATGCTTTAGGCAGCTACTCAACAAGCAGCCAGAAGCAGTTGACCTCCTGCTATGGGTTCCATAGTTTCTCCTGCAAAATCTGTGCTTCCATACACAGTTCGCAGGCGAGGTAGCCTACAGATGTATGTCTGTATGATCTGTTCTTTTATTCATTATTGTGGAAACAATTAATTAGAATAGTCATTTTAGCGCACAAATAAGAGGTTGTTTTCTATCTCTCTAACCTATACTATGAATTTTTTAAAAAATTTGGGGATAGCTTTTATAAATTAAATTAACATTGCTACTTTCTTGTTTAACACAAATCATAAAAGTAAACTAATAAAAAATTCCCCAGAAGGTAAAGTAATTTATTAAGATATTACAAGGTCATCATATTTTTAAAATATTTGTTCTGGTGACTTTCGCTATAGGGAGAAACAGCGTTGCGCCAGGCTGCAAGGACGGCTCAGATTCTGGGTCGCATGTGTCCTCCCCTTCAGTGTGCTCTGCAGGCATTTACTACCAAGGCTGGTTAATAACAGCGCAGAACAGCGGAAGCACTGGGGAAAATGTAGGAAAGAAGTTTTAAGACACTGACAAATTTAAAATATTTTATTAGTACATCTGTTTTCTTCCAGTCTTCACCTTCATCTTGGACATCGTCTCCTGGCTTCAGAGCAGAGTCCTCAGCTGCCAGTATGGGGGATTCAGCTCCATCGCGGATACTTTGGCTCCTGATACAGACTCACACAGGACACTATAGTGAGTTCCAGGGCCCTGCTTGGATCCTTCAGATCTCCTGCATGCAGACAGGCCTTTTGGACTCTTCCACATCTGACTTCCGAGGCAGCCATTGTAAGCCGATTTTGTGAATTCTTATATATCTGTATAATTGTGCTGAATCTGTTTCTCCAGGAAGCACTGACTGATTCAGAATTTGGTACCAAGAAAGTGGAATAATTGTTGTAACTGTACTAGACCACGTGGTTCAGAAGCTTCTGGAATGGGCTTGCAGAAAGGGCTTGGAAAGATTTGGAGAGGATGATGAAGAAGCAGTCCTGGAATTCCTTAAGCTGAACTTGAGGGGAGGTTGTGAGATCAGCAGACCAGAATTCTGATAGAAATGCTGCCGTGAAGACCAGACTCGGCAGTTTATTCTGTGAAGACTGCATAGGGTACTGTGCTCCAGGTGATGTCTGCTATGCATTGGCAGAACGTTGGTCTGTATTTTGGGCTTATGACCAGAGACCTTGCCTGAGACTGAGATTAAGTAATGAATCTGGTAGGAAAATTTTCAAGGCAATCTAATGTTCAGGCCACATATAAGCACTGTGGGGGATTTTAGTCACACTTATATCGAGAATGAAAAAGAGTCCAGCCTGAGGAGAGAGCTTGGTGGTCTAAGTGCCTTCCTGGCAAGTACGAGGACAGGCTTCAATCCCCATTATTGTAGGTCGTGCTGGCCATGGAACCCCAGGCATGCTGTGCTGGCCATGGAAACTGGGTGTGTTGGCACATGCTTAGAATCTAATTTATTAGATTCTATGTACTATAAAGTCTACCTTCTCAATTGTTTTCTTATTTTTATGAACATTACTTAATATAGTTGGTTGAAATTTTCTTGAGAAAAGCATGAACTTTTGAAACTCGTTCTTGAACTTTATTTTTTTAATTATTTTTATTTTTTGGTGGAACTGGGGATTGAACTCAGGCCCTTGCACTTGCCAGGGAAGT
>NDGM011189621.1:0-12368 GCA_002564305.1 Octomys mimax
AACCCAAAACCAATACAACAACAACAACAACAACACAAAACATTTGGGAATTTAAAAACAAATTAATTGACAAATAGTAATTGTATAGACTTATGGAGTACAGTGTGATGTAATATATGTATACTTTGTGTAATGATCAAATCAGGCTATTTGTCATGTCTTTGTGGTGACAGTTATTCAAGTCATCTCTTCTACCTATTTTGAAATACGTATTGGTCACCCTACTGTATACAGTAACACCAGAACTTATTCCTTCTGTCTGTTCTTCGTGTCTGCTGACCTGCTTCATCCTATCCATCTCGCCCCTTATCTTCTCTAGTGTCTGGTGAGAACTGTTTCGCTGTCAGTGCCCATGAGGTTCATGTGTGTAGATTCCATGCATGAGTGAGACCATGAGGGATCTGGCTTTCTCTGTGTGTTTTATTTCTCATTGTTGCTGTGGTAAGGGACAGAGTTCTTCCCTGTTTATGGCTGAATAGTACTCCACGGGCACGTGCACATATACACACACAAAGCACACTTTATCTGTTCTTCAACAATTTTTAAATCATTTTCTCTTTATTTTTTACTCCATAAATGGGTTCTACCCTATAAATATGGTTCATCAAAGTTTGTTACTAATATACTATTTTGAATTTTACTCTTCTTAAACATCAAATGGTCTTCATTGGATTTTCAGTGCCTTTTAATTTGAATTGTTTGAAGTTAAAACTTCCTTTTCCTATACATTTACCTTGACATCTTTTCTCGTCATTTAGCTTAGAAATGTTGACTCACTTGAAGTGACTCCCTTAAAGGCAGCATTGGGTGGAGATTATGTCTTTATTGTCCTGAAGGAAGCCAAATCTCATTTTGTTCCACTGTGGGTAACCTATATTTTCTAACTGGATGCCCCAAGAATTTTCCTCATCCTTGAAATTCAAGAATGTTACCAGGATGTTTGGTTCTGGCAGTGGGGCTGCTAAGTGAGTGTGGATTCTTTCCCTGCTACAAGAATAAAAATGCTGGGTGAAATACAGGAAACTGTTATGTAGTCATGCCAGTCATTTGCCTGCTCACTCACACATTTGTCTGTGTCCCTCTTCCCATTCTGCTGTGTATTCTGTGGACAGAACCTGCAAACCATATTTCCTGCCCATGAGCTTCCAGTTGATGTGACCAGCTCGAAATGAGAAGACCGGAAATGCAGAGAGGCTCCATCTCCACCTGCTTTTGACCAGTGTCTTCAGCAGTGGCTCCCTCATTTTAGTGGCACCTTGGCAGTGGATCTTGGTAGAGTAAAATCCTTCCTCTATGAATGTACTTCCAGTTGGGCAGCCCCTACTGTTCTTCTAGGTCTTTCTGGAAAACCCAGCTTTGACACTCACAAAATACTACCTTTTATTATATTCTTCCGGATTTAATGGAAGGAATAAGTATCTGCTAGTCCTGGTCTCTTGAATTCCCAGCCCTTCAGCAATTTGTAGCTAGTTCACTGTTCTAAGTCCTTCCATTGAGCTGCTTGAAATGATCTGTACTTTCCTGACTAAAGTTCCAACTCAAAATATGTTTAGAAAGAAAGAAGGGCACTTGGAGCCCAGAGAGGTTATCATCGGAGTGGGTTCCTGCACACCAGAAAGCCCACCCCCATTCCAAGCTCTAGTGATTTAGGGTTTTAATGTTCATGCAGGTGTAAAAAAATATATGACCTTGGACTCACACAGAAAGAAAGCAGAACTGAGATTGGTCTGGGGGCACTAAATTTCCCCAAAATCAGATGATGTTTTTTTGGGGGGGCTTCTGGCAGGTAGCTAGATCATGCTGGGGTTTGGCTAGGGGAATAGTGTTGAACCCACAGCATGCATGCATGCCACAGCCGGCTGTTTGTCATTGAGAGCTCTGAAAGGTTTGCCATCCCTGGGCTTAAGTGTAGCTGCTAGAGGCTCATGTGTGGGAAGATTGGTCCTCAATACAGTGATTTCAAGAAGTGCTGGGACCTTTAAGAAGTAGATGGAGCATAATGGGAAAAAATTAGGTCATCAAGGGCTTTGATCTCAGGAGAAGTTGAGGGAGTTCTTATGGGACCCTGATGAGTTCCTAGGCGAGCAGATTGTCATCAAAGATTCAAGCCCTGCTGCTGAATCCATCTGGCTTACTGTCTGACTGTGTGACTGCTCTCTTTCTCTCTCACCACAATGCCATCTGCCATGGCTGTGACATCACCATGAGGCCCTCATCAGAGCTGAGCAGATGTCATTGCCATTCTCTTCTTTCTGTATCGCCCAGCTTCAGGTATTTTGTTATAGCCACAGAAAAAGGGTTAGAAAACTCATGAGGGTGAGTAGAGTCCCTATAAATGGGATCCTGAGCCCCTATAAGCTTTTTCAATTGTCCAATCCTAGAGGATAGTGAGACAACAGCCATCTACAAAGCTTCACCAACACTATGACCATGCCAACATCATCTGATATCCATTTCCTAGTCTCCAGAACTGAGAAATAAATGTTTACTATTTAAGCCACCCAATGGATGGCATTCTATTACAGCAATGCGAATGAAGACACCCTCCTGTAAAAGGAGGCTAGACTTGGTCTGCCCTCTGGCCCTGTGACACACCATCAATGTTTGTGTCTTCAAAAGAAGATGCCTTCAGAGATGAATGAAAATGCTTGTGTCACAGGAGACGTGCAGTCCTATCTTACAAGATGAGATTGAAACCTACAGTGAACACTTACATTCTTCAAAATTATCACACTAAAACACACATTGCTATGAATACCCCTCAAAGCACCTCTCATTTAGAACACACTTATCCCTTCCTTCTTGCTGTTTTCTGAAGCAGTTCTGGAAGTTACTTTTGTGATTGTCTTTAATTGCACTGTCCTGGCTGCTTCACTGTACAGAACCCATTCTAAACATTTCCCTTTCATGGTGATTTTGACTTTGCGAAGAGCCAGAAGTCACATGGTGGAAGATCTGGGGAATCAGGTGGATGAGGACACATCGTGATGTCTTGACTAGTTTTTCTGCCGGCTGGCACTGGGCAGCAGCAGATCCACCTGTGATGTTTTCCATCACACCTTATAAAGACTCTCAAGAAAGAGGATTTCCAACCTGCTTCAGAAAGTGGCAAGAATAACAGGGGGGAGTGTGTGCAAAGTGAGGGGGAGAGTTTTGAGAGGGATTCATGACAATGTATTTTTTTTACTGTATTAAATAATTTTTTTTACTGTATTTTGTAGTCACTTCTCTGGTGCAAGCTTTTAAGTGAGAGTATTAGTGTAAAAGCTGGTTCTTGTCTGGTGAGACTGCTGTAGCACCTGCTGGAGGTGCTGCTAGTGATGCTTCCACAAAGAATGACAGCATGGGGACATGGGTGACCACTAGGACAAGTCTCAGCAGCTTAAGAGATTAGTGCCTGCCTTTGTGGAGCTAATAGGATGCCATTCTGGAAGAAAATATGAAAACAAGGCTGTTAAGAATGATGTAAAGGAGACAGCAAAATTATCACAAAAGATTTATACTCAGTGAAAAATGAGGTGGATTTGTGAAAGAATTAAGCTGCTAGAGATGGAAAGTGGTCATTTAAATGAAAAATTCAATGGAAAGATTAAGCCACCAATTAAGTAAAAATTGAAAAGCGAATCTGTGAATTTGCAAGTAATTTTGAGGAAGTTACTTATCATATGTGGGTAAAAATGTGAAAAATTTGAAAAAAGCTTGATGACAGACAAAGTTTTGCTTAAGAGCTGACATTTTTAAACAGACAGATATAGTATAAGGATTTTGGGGGGTTAGTGCTGGTGATTCAGCCCAGAGCTTTTCCAATAAGCTATACCACCGACCATGTTATTTTTTGAGATGGGGTGTTGGGAAGTTTGGAAGTTGACATGGCTGGGCTCCAACTTGGGCTCCTCTTGCCTCAGTATCCCGGGTCTGGGATTATGGGAGTGAGCAACTACACTGAGCTTTGTACAGAGACTGTGATGCTTATGCAACTGTTCAAGGGCAGGGAGAACAGATTTTAAAGACCTTACATAATAACTTCCAGAATAGTTCAGAGCAGACCCTCTGTGAAAGTTAGTGCTGTTGAGGCTGCCACTGGACCATGCTGGCCCCACAGATTTCCTTGACCTCCCCCAAATTGGAGAAGAGTCCCTCAGAGCTGAGGGCCAAGATCAAAAGCCATTGCTCCTGTTGTTACCTTAAACCACTTTATCACAGCCATGAAGCTGGAGAGTGGACAGTAGTACATTGTCACAGGAAAATGTCATGTGTTCATGACTTTTCTTTCCATAAATCACTCAAAAGTTGTCAGGAAATTGCCCTTTGTCCAGTGCGACACTGGAGCCCACTCATAATGGCTTCCCAAAGCTACCTTTCAAATTTCAGGGAGTTTGTGAGCTGGTTGTTGAATGTGAATGTTCTTCAAAATAAGTCTATAGTGAAGTAAATTATGTCAAAAAATAAAGGCCGTAATACTTCAGGCTCAGCACTTTTTAGTTGTGGTGGGGTTATTACATGGTGCTGTGCTGTGCAGTGTGGTGCTGCTCATCTCTTTCCAGCTCTGTAGTCAGTGACATCGTGTTGGGAGGTTGGAATCGGCCACTGTGGGAATCTTGACAGCATGAAAATGGGAAAATGCTCCAAAGCTAACTTTTGTTTTTTGAGACTGTTAGTAAGCATTTACTGTTTCAGAAAAAATCCAGGCTCAAAAGGAAAACGCTCTGCACTGAGATTTTAGAAGGCCATTGTAATGGAATGCTAGTGGGCTGATTGGAACCAGTTCCAGATCACCAGCCCATAAGTTAGGTTGGAGTTCAGTTTAAATATGGTTGGCAAGTGGGAGGTACAAAACTGATGGCAAGTTATTACATGATTGGTTACATGGAATACAAGCATTATGTCATATGTTGCCAGGCAGAATTGTGCAGGAACATTTTAGAAGGGAGGGGTCTGAGAAGAGTAGGTAGAGTTAAAAGTGGCCTTGACTGGGCTCTCCTGTCTTTCCCAAACATGACAGCCTTGAGGCAAATTGGAATCAATGCACATTCCTTTAACTAAAGTAAACACAGTTGACCCATCATATTGTTGATAGATAACAACTGGGACCAGACAGTCAAGGTTTTTAGCTGAATTTAGCCAGCTAGTGATGTGACAAGCAGTAGGAACCAATGGTGCCGGGCCTGTAGTAGACTTTTAGCTTTTGTTATAATGCGCCTGCAAGTCTGCTATTCTATAGTGTGCCCTTATTGCCCCCTTCCCGTGCTTTACTAAAGAGGAGAATCTTCTCCCTCAGTTTCCTCAGCTTTGGTGCTAAGGAGCTGATAGGAAAGAGTGGCTTATAAAAACAGTTGGTGGTGCTTAGCTTCTGCTACAATATATCTACAAGTCTGCAATTCTGTGGGTGGCCCTTACATTACTAGTACACCTATCTTCATCTCACTCCTATATTCCACATTTTGTACCCGTGTTTTTGAATAGTGAAACTAATTCTCATTCAGAACCCTATTAACAACATAGTGTGGAAAATACGATTATTCTCTGTCCAGCTTCTTCAGTAGGTGGGTTTTTAATGGGTTTGGGTGACATAGCCAAAAGTATCCAGGTTGAAGGAAGACATCTGTTGTTTATCTAATAAATTTACAAAAGCGAGAGTAAAGAGAAGACTTGGAGAAAGCTTATGTCTGAGAATATAATGACTTAGACTTGTCCACATTGAGTATGGAGAGGTGAACAGTAATAGTGATGGTAGATCTGTCATCACCCATAGAGTGTCTTTGGAATACCAAGCAGATCATTAATGTGCAGTATTCTTCTAAGTTAAGCTATAATTCAAGTGAGATCAGAGTAAAGATGTTGCCTTCAGACAAGGACATAGAACACTTGCCATTTATAGTCCCTCTATGAAAGAATGTCTACATTTCTGCACTAAAAATAATGTAACCTGGAACCAAAGTGTGTGCTTTAAGAGCCAACAGTGAGGATAGAAATTGGTAAACTTGTGGAAATTTCTAGAAGGCAAAGTGATTTTAAAAAATAACTGTATCAATGATGACAATAATATTTGGGGAATGGTTAAAGTAAGATGAAACTGAAATAGTGGATCACTATAACATTGAAAAACAATCAATGATAACTCAAAAGTGATCACTTAATAGGTGAGAGGCATGTTTATAGAAGAGTAAAACAAAATGACTAGCAGCTATATAAAAAGATGCTCACACTAGCTATGAAGAAAACCAACTAAAAATAATCAAATAATCTGATAGTTCCAAGCTTTGGCAAGAAACTTTTGTGATCACCTTATCCTTGTGTCCTCTTGGAAATGGATCCTCCAACCCTGGCCACGCTGTCTTGTGTTGATCCCTGTAACTGTCTTGACTGCGATCCTATGAGATCCCCATGACTCACAATCACCAGCTACTGATTCCTCATCCACAGATCCTATGAGATAATAACTATTCATCATTTTACATCATTACATTCAGAGATCCCTTATTATGAAGCAATGAATAACTAAGCCAATCACTTGGAAGACTACTTCGGTGAAATCCAGTAAAATTGAAAATTCACATACTTAACCCATTAACTATGTTTATTTACATAGGCAATTCACAGAATTCCTGCATATGTTTGCAGAGAGAGATACACACGAGGATAGTCTCTATGGTGTACTTTTCTGCTAATTGAGTTATTGATGTAAATTTCAAGAGAGACACTGCAGTACTGTAACTTATGCTGCATAGTTTTGTGCAAGTGTAGGCAAATTTAAAGATATGGACAGGAATGATCTGTCCCACCTCTAGAGTAGGATTAGCTCTTTGGAGGAAAGTAGAGGAATGGAGTGGGCAGGTGGAGCTTCAATGTGATATATTATTCCTTTAAAAAAAAAGCCCTAATCAGATAAAGCGACATATTAGTAGGCATTAAATTTGTTGGCAGGTGCCTGGATGCATCATATTGTTTGCTACAACGTTTTGTTGGTTGGAATGTTTTATTATCATGAATTCTGATTCCACCCTGCCCTTTCTTTTGGATTTTTTCCTTTGTTTGCCAAGGCTTGTGCCACCCTTTCCAAGCCCGCTTCTCAGTCTGTTTTTCTTTATCTTGCTGTCTCACCTTACTCTGATCTTTCTTTGTGAATTTGCATTTTTATTCCATAGGTCCTCTGCTCTCTTACTGTTTTTCTTTGAGTATAAAACAGAAGCTTTGGGAAATTCTCTTCTGTCTTGTATTCTACCCTTGCTGGTGATATTCATTGGCTATACTTTTTGAAAGTGTGTTCTCTAATGGATAGAACTATTTATTACACAGCATCCCTCCATTAGTGTTTTCTGCCTACTCACTCTTGTCTGATTTGAGATCTCTCTGGACCTGATGTTTGCCAACTGGCGCGCCCCTGCAGGATTTTAACAAGGGAACAAAAACAGTTTTATAAGTGCTTAGCCAAATGCTCAGTGTCTAGCTGGCATCAATCGAAGGAATCTTTGCTGGAGTAAGTTTGGATCTTCTTGTCTGCATAACTTAGCTTTTAGGTCCCGAGGAGAAGCTTTCTGGGTTATCTGGGGACTTCTGTGGTTTGTCCTCCATCAGCCACAACATAGGAAAACTCATAATCCCAGCAGGTCAGTCCCCAAGGATCTTATGGTGTACTTTTCTGCTAATTGAGTTATTGATGTAAATTTTAAGAGAGACACTACAATGCTGTAAGTTATTCTGCATAGTTTTGTAGGCAAATTTAAAGACATGGACCAGTACCTGTTCCTGCAGCTGAATTCACAGCTTCTGAGGTAGGGACCAGGCCTCAGACTCTGATCATCATGGGCAGCTATAGGAAAGAAGCCAGTAGTGGTAGGACCTTGGGGTTGACCTTGGATGCTTTAAAAACACAGTAGTTGGGAAGATAATTGTCTGATGTCATGACCGATCACCTTGAGTGCTTGAGGTCGGAGAGCATTTGGGTAGATAAAGCTGTGTGCTTTTCCCTTCCCATCGACTCTTTTAGTCTCCATTCCAACACCATAGATAGCACTGATGGTTGGTTGCTTTAAGCCTAATGGCGCTGATTTAATGGAAGTTTCTTCCGTACGTTGGCACTGATGCTGCAGGGAATATCATTATTATTATGCACTTTCATGGATATTTTCAGTGGACTTTAGCAAAGGCCCTATCAGGGTCTGCCAGGCTTGACTACATTTTTGAGTGCAAGATCAATGGTGCCCTTTGTCTGTCTGGTGATTAGGGGACAGCACTCTCTGTCAACTCTGCAATAGATGCCACCGGGTGCTCTGCAGGGAGCTCGATCATCAATTGAGAGTTTGCAAGTCCGTTCAGAAGTCCATCTGCAACTTTTAAAAAGCCTTAAGTTCCTTAAAAAAGTCCCCGGGACAAGTTAAAATCTATTTGTTGAGATCTTTTTCTTCTCTCTTTCCATGGTCTATTACCAGATATCAGTGCAGTTCAGAGGGCCTAGAGCAATGCTTCTCAAGCTAATTGTGAGGAAGAAGCAGCATTTTGCAAATGTTTTATCCCTTTGCATACTGATACTTTTGTAGTACACTACAAAAGTATTACTGGGAAAATACAGTTGTAAAGCAAAAATATACAAAAACCCAAGTCCTCTGACCCAGTGCTTAGATGTTGGGGCGATGTTATAAATTGCTGAGATATTCAGTGCTTCCCCAAAACTCCTATCCTTATTGCAGATAGGCAACAAATATGACTGGCAGTGGCGCTTTGAGTAGCTTTGCCTTAGTGGCCCTGAAGAACACCCTGCCCAGAATGATAATACCACCATACAAGCTTGGGTCTTTAGCACTATAGGGAGGTACAATGGAAGGTGTATTAATGAGGTTCTCCAAGGAAGTGTGTATGTGTGCATTTTCATATACACAAAGAGATTTATTATAAGGGATTGGCTTATGCGGCTATAGAATTGGAGATCTGTGGTTGTGGATCAGCTCTCAGCAGGCTAGAGATATCGAAAAATTGATGGTTTGGTTTTGAACATAGGCTTCACATTACTCGCCATGAAAGCGTCTTGCCTGTCAGTGCGTTTCCTCTGTATAACAAAATCATTTCGGCTGAGTAATTTACAAACAGCAGAAGTTCATTGCTTACAGTTAGAGAGCATGAGAATCTGATGTTAGGTGAGGATACCTCTTTGCTTCTGGGATGGCATCTTGTGTCTACATCCTCACAGAGTGGAAGGTTGAAGGGAAGAGGGTCTGGGCTAATCCCCAAGAATGCTTATATAGGGATATTAATCCCATTTACGAAGGCTTTCTCCCAATGATTTAATCATCTCCTAAAAACACCTTTTTTATGTTTGAAGCAGGGTCTTGACATGTAGTTCAAGTTGGCCTCCAGCTTTGATCTTCCTGCCTCAGCCTCCCAGGGTGCTGGATAATAGAAATGGACCACCATATCCAACTAAGGTCCCACCTCTTACTGCTACCATTGGGCCTTAGATTCTAGCATAGGAATCTTGGGGGGGGGGATACTTACATTTCCAAACCACAGCACTGCCTTACCTAAAACACAGCAATGTTGTTCATGTGATGAACATCTACTTAATGGCATTTCCTGATGAGTTAAAATCGGCCTAGAAAATATTTTTATCCATTTCCCTGTCCATGCGGATCTGTCCTTAAGTTTCAGTCTTAGGACAAGGTTTGTCATTGCTCATGGACTTGTATACTTTCTTTCTTAGCCAAGAAGTGAATTTTAAAGCTTGGGTTTCCCCAGACTGCTTGGAGTAAAATTTAGCCCTTAATTGCAGCAGCTGCTTTGAATTTACTCGGGATCGTGTTCTTGCCTTTCTTACCCATGACTTTATTTATCTGTATGGATGGTTCACTTGCACATGCTTTCTTTCCCATTAGACTGAGCTTTCTGGGTGCAGACGCTGAATGAGCCCAATGTGTGCTTAATTTCGCAAGCTGCCTCTCTTTTCAGAAATAAATTCCTTTGGGATAGCAAGTGGGAGTCAGCAGGAATGCTTTTCTCTGCGTGGCACTCATCATTTATTCTGTGGCTGACCTGGGATGTGGGTTGGTTATGTTCACTTGAGTATCATTTTATTGCTGTGGCTGTAAAAGGTTTGTGTGATGGGCCCAAAGCTTTAGACACCCAAGTAGGGGGAGTAATGGGAAGACGTTTATAAGATGCTGAGACACTGCAGGGAGTCTCGATGGGTCGGAAAGGAAGGCTTTCAGCTCCTGAACTGATCTTAGTGAGGCTTGCTCTGGTAGCAGAATCAGAGATCATGGAATGGCTCTCTGAGTTTGTAGAGACTTGAACAGTGGTTAACAGCTGCTGGGGAATTGGGTGCAGGCCTCGTTGAAAGGATGAAGCTGTGACCACATAATCAGCTGGGACAGACTGCTCAGCCTCTGGGTGTGGGCACTGACCCATGGTCAAATGACCCAAGCTCCTGGCCCTAAGAGATTGGCAGTTTCCACACAGTCCTAAGTCAAACAGCTGGTTCTCCCTCTTAATATGTTTGGTCTGAAAAGTCACTCAGAGGAACAAGGTGATAGCAATTGAAATGTTTTTCCCAAGAAAAAAAATCTTGTCTTCTACTTATGGGCCAGGGTGGATTGGGAGACGTCTGACTTACAGTTAGCTGAAGGTGCAGCCCTTTGAGCTGGCTGTATATGCGTCCTTGTGATTGTAGCCTCGCTTGGGAGGGACCTGTGCACGTACACTGTGTTAGTCTCAGGAAGAGTGAAGGGGGATTTTGAGGCTGACAGTTGGCTCTTGTTTCAGTCATGTATCTGTTTTGCTTTTTGGGGCACTGAGCATTTGTGAGAGTTGTCCTAGTTGTTATGATGAGCTAACGGCACCTTCGTTAGAAATAGAGAAATCAGGAAGTGCAGCCTGATTTTGTAGGAAGATGATTAATTCATTTTTAGACATGTTGAGCTTGAAATGCGGGTTTGACACTTGGGTGGAAATGTCTGGGGTTTAGCTGAGGCTGATGCTGGAGGTCTAGAACTTATTTCTTTGCTCTCCTATGGGAGGCTACTGGGGGTTAAACCCGGAGCCTTTGTACGGGGCTATAGCCTCAGCCGTTTTAGTTTTAATTTGAAACAGTGTCCACTGTGTTGCTAAATTGCCCAGACAGGACTCAATTTGTAACCCTCCTGCCTCAACCTTCCAGTGTGCTGAGATTACAGGCATGCACCCCTATGCCTGGATTATAATTTTATAATTGTGCTTTGGGTCAAACCTTTCTATGATGAGCTGCTTCAATGGTTGATCTCTAAGTCAGCAGATATCAGCCCTAGCAAGGTCGTGCTGCTATGTCTTAGGTTCAAGGGAAAGAGAAGAAGAGGTGTCCTGTTGGACCTGTCACTTAATGGTGTCACAGGGAAAGACAACAGAAGCCTGCTCCCTGGCACCAGACAGCAGCTTCACACCTTGGTCAGAAACGGTTCCTATCATTTGGAATTTTCTAGCAACTGGCTTTGAGCTATAGCGAGGTGGAGGTACCCTGTAGTTGCTCTGGGGGACTCAGCATTCCCTTGTTGTCTTTCCTACACGTTCACCCCTTGTCTGAGGAGGTCACCATGGCCTCTGGCATAGATGCCAACTTTAGTCCAGAGACTCCGGAGACTTGTGCAGAGAGTGCTGGATGTGTGGGGTGGGGAGAGGCCCAGGTGCGCTCCTATTGCTCAAAGCTTGCGGTGGGAGGCCTTCGGCCTCAGCGAGGGCCCCCAGTGGTGGGGAAATTGCTTCCCCTTCCAGAAGTTCTGCAGGAAAGACAGGTGTGTTCACACGCCCCCTCTCTCCCACTCCACTTGCTTTCTGCCTGCTGCCCTTCGTTCTGCCCCGATATTCAGGAAGCCTCTTGGCCACTCCTCTGGATGGGGAAGCAGATCCCGGGGGCATTCAGCAACACATTCCCCATAAAGAGGAGTGTTTCTGGACAAGTTTGCTCAGGATCAGTGCTTCTTCTGCCGTGGCTCTCCTCTTTCTGCTCCTCCATTCTTCTTACCGCCTATTTCTTTTCCTGGGCCCAGAGCCTCCCATGGTGGAACTTCTGCGCTCCCAGGGTGGCCCTCTAGGGGCGCTGTCTGCAGGTGGGTCAGTGTGGGCTGCTTTGATTTCCTGCAGGACTGCTGGAAGCTGCGTCGCTCTGGGGACACCTTGAGGTGCCACCTCCCCTCACTGCGCGGTAGCCAGGTGTGATCGCCCCTTCCGAGTGCGCATGCACCCAGCCGCTCACGTGAGCAGTGTCTGCATCTCAGTCAGGCCTGTCAGCTATGTTTTAGGAAGCCGCCCTGCAGCTGCTTCTGTCTTCTCAGAGCCTGGGCTCTTCCTATCCACTTTGAAGACTTTGCACGGAGCACCTGTTCTTTTTTTTTTTTTTTTTTTTTTTT
>NDGM011189624.1:0-14324 GCA_002564305.1 Octomys mimax
TGCATACATTCTTCCTAGTGGTTAATTGCTGTACAAGATGCAGACATGATATCCTATTTTAAAGCAAGTGTGTTTCAAGGACTTGTGATTATGTGTGAAACACACAAGTTTGGACTATGATTGTTAATCCTGTAAGTCTTGCACCGTAATTCAGCCAATTGCTTCATGAGTGTTTGTGTGTTGTTTTTAGCAACTTTAGGTTACAGCAGATAAAATTTTACTTCAGAATAAGCCTTTGGTTGTTTATCTTTTTGTGTAGCAGGGAAATTGAATCATTGAGCTCATTCTTTTCCTTTACTATTTGTTCAGAGTTCTAACAGAAACCAGCTAACATGATTATATATAGATATAGATATAGATATAGATATCTTCTAAACCTGTTGCAAAGAAGTGTGTGTAGCAGTCAGTAAATGCCTTATGTTACCAAGTAGTGAATTAGTGCAATCAAGTGGACCCATAGTGCATATTTCCTTAGACAGTTCATACCATGGACTATGAATTTTGCCTACTTTAACAGAAGACACTGTGACTTTGAGTCACATCAAATTAAAGAACTAAATAAATGAACCAGTAAACCAATTAGAGAAATTCATTATTCTGTTTCTCTAGAACTATTGCTGGTACCCAAATATGGATTGATAAGTGTTCTTAAGGATAATGGAACTGATAGGAAAAAATACTTATGTGAGGGCATTTATTAGGTTGGGTTATAGCATCAGAGAGAATAGTCAACAGAGGGCATTTGTTCACTGGAGAGCAGTTGTTGCTTAGTCCATGATATTAGGAGTTGAGAAATAGGAGAGGTTGAGGGCTCAGCACCCTTCTGAGAGTGAAGCATGGAGAGTCCCTGGATGAATATGCCCTGAAAAATTTGAGAAAACTAGAGTATGATGTGCATCAGAGATATGGAGCTTTTCTATTACACCCCAAGTTCCTTCTCCTCCAACTTTTTTCTGTTTAGGCTACAAACTTATTTCATTGCATGTCTACAGTCTGAGTGAGTCTATCTATTTACTAATCCTCTACAGAAACACCTCAAAATGGGCTTTAATAATCTGCTAGTTGTTTGTTAATCAAGTAGGGTTGACATACCACAATTTGTGGTTATATGAAGTGAAGAGGTTTATTATGGCTCATTCTCCTGGAAATTAACATATGCTATGTTTTGGATAAAAATCCCCCAAAGATCCCTGTATTTAAATCTTGGTGCCCACCTAATTATACTATTGGGAGATATTGGAACTTTAAAGTTGTAGGACCCAGAGGAACACTTCAGGTCATTGTAGAATGTGCCTTAAAAAGAATGGTGGAACCCAGCCCTTCCATTCCTTCTCTATTTACTTTTGGATGTGTGGTGTGTGTTTCACTCTACTACATGTTCTAAAATGATGTGCTCCTTTGCCATGGACACAAGAGCAGCACACCTTTGCATTATATCAAGTATTTTTGTCTAGAGAGAAGACTAACTAGTGCACCTGGCAAGATCAGACAGCCCTGTTGTCTTGAGGCAATGACTTAGGGCCAGCATGGTGGAGCACTTCTTAGAAAGATCAATATTATCTTGCCTTAGTCAGCTATTACTGGGCCAAATTCCTGAAGTTAAAGGAGGAAGTGGTCATGCCACTCACAGTCAAATGGTTCTAGTCCACGGTCAGCTAACTTTAGGAGAGAGACTTCATAACAAAGGGGTGCGGTGGAAGAAAATCACTCGGTTTGTGGAGGTCAAGAAGCAGATTGGAGAACACAGGAAAGGAAGTGTTGAGGATTCAGATATTGATCTTTGCGATATGCTCCTAATACATAGCCAGATGGATCCTAAAATGCATTTGATTAATTTTCTGAGATACTCCCAGATCTTCCAAGTTGAAAATGTACCTGGAAGTATCTCACATCTTGAGCCTGGAAATCTAGGAAGAGAAATTAACATCCTATGACCTACTCAGGAGTGCACACCAGGGACCTTGCTGCTGTCCCCACTTCCCACAGGGCTTCTGAATACTATCATACTAGGAGCAAAGGATACATGTACAGATTTTAGGGGTACAGTTTTCTGAGCCATAATAATAGGAAATAGCAAGATTGTAGATCCTGGGCTGGGGATTTAGCTCAGGGGAGCAGTGCCTGCCTGCCAAACATGAGGTCAGGAGCTTGAGTCCCTGAGAAAAAAAAAGTAGATCCTGGCTTTCTTATGACTGATTTGTGTGAAGAACAGCCTTAGCTGCAAGATACAAGATGAGAAACCCACTACTTCTAAGTCTGTATCTGTCATCAATAGGAACCTTGGGAATATGTACTAAATCATAATCTTATTTATTTTCAGGCTAGAGATACAAATAGAGGCCTCACAATGCTCTCTGCCACTGAGCCACATCTCAGAGCTCACTCCCTTCTCAATTTTAAAATGGTTATTTTTCTCATAAATCAAATATAGTTTCCAATATGTAATATTCTAACACTTACTGTATGACTGAGTTTTAGGAGACTTGGTTATTTGAATAATTATCCTTTAAACTACTAAGGTTGGGCCGGTCAAATAGCTCAGCAGATTAAAGTGCCTGCAAGCAGGCACAGGGGCTGGGGTTTCAATCTCCAGGCCTGCCATGTCAGCCCTGCCCCCCAGGCGTGCTGTGACAGCAATTGAGACTGGGCCTGTTGGTGCGCGCCTGTAATCTCAGCTCTTGGGAGGCCGTAAATAGGTGGATCACTATGAATCCAATCTAGTAGTGAGACCCTAAACATCCTGTAGACCTTTCCCTAAAATAAATAAATAAATAAATAAATAAAATACTAAGGTTTTCTTTAGCCACCAAGCTGTATTAAATGTGTTTTACATTTTCCTTCTTCCATGTAGCTATCTCTGTTTCACAAAATGAGGTGGATGTTTACACTGTTGCTTGGAGTGTTTATAATAAACCCTCTAGAAGTTTTAAGGAGCAGCATTAAAGTATTAATGCAAGAATTAAATAAAAATCTATTGTGTATACAAACTGTTATTCATAATTAAAATATTAAATTCTATATTTAAAAACATTTTCATGGCAAGCTCTTGCTGTGTGGTTCAGGCTGGCCTTTAACTCCTTTTGTAGCTCAGGCTAGAAGCAACTCACAGGAATTGTTTCACCTCGATTGCCTAGTGCAGGCATCTCACTGTGCTCCACCACATCCGGCTTCCTACATTTTTTCTAAAAAGGAGATTTACATCATATATTTTATATATCTTCAAGCAGTTTTCATAGCAATTAGTACTTGTTATAATGAAATATTACTTACTTCTTATAATGGAGTGTATCCTCGATCTTATTTTAGTTTATGTAAAGTTCCTGTAGTGTATTCCCAAAGAGAGGGAAAAAGAAACAAAGAAAGTGAAGGAAAAGATTTCAAAGCATTATATTCTCAAAATATTTAAACAAAGCAGGGACCAAAATTTTGTACTTCTTTTACTGGACTGAATGTTCAGTAGCAGCCCTGAATCTAATAGGAAAAGAAACAAACCTTCAGTCTGCATATCAAAGTAGAACATGGAGGAAGCAGAAAGAGCTTTGACTTTCTTAGCTGCTTTTTTCTTAACACAAAGCTCAACTCCTCACCCTCCAAAATTCATTTCAGCAATGGGCAACTCCAGATGCCAATGGCAAAGCTGGAAGGAAATTTTGAAAGGAACTAAGTGCAGGACTGGGAGAGTTCAGTGGACTACCACCTGCTTAGGCAAGCACAGGGACTGAGCTCAATCCTTGGCATCACAGGCTGTGCTGGCCCTGTCCTCGGGATGCGCTGAGTCAGTGACCAAGACCAAGCAGGGTGGCAAGGCCTGTGATCCCAGTGCTGGAAAGGCTGCAAACAGGAGAATCACTATGAATCCAAGCTGCATAGTGAGACGTACCAAATACATAAAATAAAACAAAACTATAGAAAGGAACCAAGCACATTATTGAAGAAACATGCCATGCCATCTTAGTTGGTGCTGGTATCTACTCATAACCTCCTACAAGACATTTCTTCCATAAAACATGTATAACACATAGATAGGATATTGTTGTCTTTTTTTTATTTTTAGGGAAGGGTCTACAGGGTGTTCAAGGTCTCACTACTAGATCAGACTTACAATGATTCACCTGTTTACAGCCTCCCAAGAGCTGGGATTACAGGTGCGCACCACCACACCCAGTCTCAATTGCCATCTCAGCACATTCAGGGAGCAGCGCCAGCATGGCAGGCCCAGGGATTGAACCCTTGGTCCCTGAGCCTGCTTACTGGCACTTTAATCTGCTGAGGTATTTGGCCTACCCTAGGAAATTGTTATGCCTGGTTATAACTGGGATGCCACTTAAAAGGGAGGTACATTGGAAATGAGGCAAGATGGCTAGAAATAAGTTAAATACCATGCAATAAATTATTTTATTTCTCTAAATACTTAAGTCTTTTTTTTTATTTTTTGAAGAGTACAAAGTAGCATTAAAACATAAAAATTACAAATGATGCAGAATTTCACTAAAAAAATAATATGAATCTCACAGTATTTGTTGTTTTGCATAGTATAAGTCTTTCTAATGATGTTTTTGTCTTCATTTTTGAAGGAGTAAATAATGTACAAGAGAATTTTGATGGTGGAAAGTATTATTTATATGGTTCAATGGCATTGTGGTTGACTAAATGACTGGGTTTTCTTTATGGAATAAGCTTTGGATTTTGGATAGACACTCAAGGGGAATTTTGTCAGCTCAATTGGTCTGATCTCTGAGTTTTATTAAATGCCATTTTCTTTCTCTGAAACCAAAATAATTCTTTTGCACAAATATACTAATTTTAGTCTGTTAGAATGTGGGTCTGCCATTTAATATTTGTTCAAGAAAAAGAAGCATATTTTCTTCAGGTATAATGCAGTTACTGCCAATTCTTAACTTTATACTAGCAAATCCACTTGTGGGATGAATCATCCTAAAAATTAAAATATACCATCTCCTAAAATTAGCTATATAAATTTATATGTATTCTTGTATGTGTGCCTGATCATGACAGTTGACGATCATTCAGTATATGCTTTGATTTATTGCCATAAAATGATAATTATGTTTAAATTAACAGTTTGTTTAAACAAAGTGTGGCAATGCATTTTTCACGATGGCATGATCATATTCTAGGGCAAGAGCCATTCACTTATGGGATCCACAAAAAAGAACAAATAAGTAAGCTACAGGAATTATAGTAAGAAGCACAATTATCCTAACACTTTCTAAATACTCTAAAATAGTACTTAAAGATCCACAAAAAATAGTACTTAAAGAACATGACCTTTTAAATACTGCCTGTATGACGTTAGAAATAGAGACCATTGTTGTTCATGGACCAAATGAAACTGCTGGTTCATGGACTGCCAGACATGTATCAGCTGAGCAGCTGCTAATGGTGTGTATATCCTCAAATTGCATTAAGTCACTTGGGAGTCAGGAAGCTTTCAAACATAGAAAGTGGTCAGCAAAGTAGCTCTTCTCTTTAAGCAGCATATATAGCGATTAAGAGTTGCAACTCTAAACTCTGATGGCTCTGATATGAATTTTGAATGTACCTCTCCCCATTATTATTCATCATTTTCTTCTGAAAAATAAAGACCATGAAGAGCCTTTAGTGTATTAAGTCAGTAGAATGTTAAATTAGATATTATGAGTAGAAATGACTATATGACTTGTCTTAAAGATGTCCATGGAACTAAATTTTTTTTTATTGCAATATGATAATATTCCCTTCTACACACTAGTTTCTTTTTCCACCACTGGAATCACAAAGAATAAGTGTAGCTTTTACTGATTTGTGCTTTCTTGGGAATTCTGAAAATAGATTTTGCTTGCTTCCCATTGACTTGAGTATTTCTCATCCACATATGATAAATTGATATTTTTTCTCTTCGTCAAGGCAAAGTAGTTCTTTAAAGATGAACTGTATGTAACCCAAGTGCACTGACATTTTTTGAACTCTTCCACTTGTTATTCTTATTTAAAGAGGAAAATATGTATTCTAGAGACTACTGGGTTCATCCTACTTTGAATACTTCCTTTATGTTTTATGTCCAACTCCCTGTAGTTTACTGTCCATGCATCTTTGACTCAAATTTTATTGTGGTGATGAGCAACATCCAAAGCTCTTTCCATATAAACACTAAACACTGTTGTTAACCTCAAAGTCTCTTTTGGTGAAAGTCAGTCATCATTACACCAAATTCCTACCCAGAAAAAGATGATATCTGAGTTACTTTTCTCTTTTTTTTCTGGAACAAAATACCCACCAACAAGAAATAAGGAAGTAAAGTCTTATTTAGCTCATGGTTGGAGGAGGTTTCAATCCATACCCAATTGGCTCCAAGGCAAAGAGGCACATGGCAGAGGGCAGCTGTTCATGGCAGAAGAAAACAGCAAAGTGAAAAGTTAGAAGCAGGACCTGTGGCAGCTAGCAAGCCTCTCTCCCTTCCTTATATTGCATTCAAGCTATCCACCCCAGGGTGGGTGTAGCACTCAAACCTATAGTCCCAGTATTGGATCATGAATTAATCACAAACTCTTGAAGCTGCCCGAATGACTGCATGATGCTTTGGGGGGACAAGTAGATACAAACCATAATATAGGGCATGTTTTATACACTGTCCATACCATGCTTGGTCTTAAAAATTACATTATTGTATTTGTGAATATTCTGTCTCCACACTCCCAAAAAACTGAGCTGTAGTGTGTTTCATACTTTATTTTCTATTTTAACCAATTGAGAAACCCAGTGTTGTGGAACTGATTGTTAGTTGCTTGTTGGCATCAGCTTCTCAGTGCAGGGATCGGTGGCTATCATCTAGTCTCAGTTTCTATATCTGTATTTACTGCATTTATGAAGCAGATCACAAACTTTTTAATCCTTCCTATTGCCTGCATCTTAAAGTCAGATAATATTTTGGAATATAGAACCCCAACAGAGAGTCATACTCCATGACTAATGGGTCCTTTTTCTGTCTTCAAGATATCTCTGTTGTTCATCCGAATTTGTTGGATTCTTCTTTTTTCTTTTTTCTCTCCAAGCAATCTATTTCTACACATAGTTGCATTTTAGAATAGCTTCTCTTTACTCATCACTGTGAATTATTTTCATTCCTCTAGACTTAATGCTTTCCCTCATGCCTTTAAATTGTTCAGTGTGTTGGATTAATACTTCAAATGTCAGTATGCTCCAGATTTTACTAGTCAAGTAAAGTAATAATAGATCTTTTCTCACTGGGTTATCCAAAATGTTGTTAAATATATCACAGTGAATAACTAGTATGTTTGTGCTCCTGGCTTTACAATTTAGCCTTGTTCCAGATTATATTGCAAGATATGGGACTGGTTTGTTACTGACATATTTGTAGCATAATAGAAATCTAAGATGGTGGCATTGTTTTTAAATTAATGTTTATTCTTCCAGTGCTATTAGCTATTCAGATAAATATAGAATAGTGAAGAATATGGGTTTTGAAACAAGAAGAGGGATTCATTTCCCTTTTACAGAGTCCCTTTCACTCTTAATACAGTTTGGCTCCACCAAAAATCCTTCCTGTGAATGACTTTATGGGATAAGAAGGTATTAAATTGGTCAAAATCAATAATGTCTTACCATCTACCAATACTTGAAGGATGTTGTTTAATCTATCGGTTCTACTTGTTTCTAGTAGGTAAGGAAAATTTGTCAAGCACTATATGTATCTTTTATACATAAGCTGTCTGATAGAAACTCTCAAGACCTAATGGCTTGAACAAGAGTTGCAATATTTCATTAGATAAATTGATGTCTTGTTATACAGAATTCCTCAATTTTGTTTGGCTTTTTCTGGTACAAAAGGTGATGATTCAATAATTGTGCAAGTTTTTAGTCAGTAGACTCCTTTAATCCATGCTCATTGCAGAATTTAGCATTCTTCATGTGGTTTCATTTTTTTAGTAGTAGTTTCAATATTTCCTGAGATTACTTTTAAATTTTCTTTGACTTTTAAGCTTGGTCCATTCTGATAAACCGACCTTTGTTTGTCAGATAATAACTAACTGATGCAATCCTTTCATACTTGAAGGATGATGTTTCATGGTCCTTACAGCAAACACAACTTGTGTATAAGGTAGATCATAAAAGTATGGTAGAGATATGTGATGGGGGCTCACCACAGTAAAATGATCTAGGTAAATAATTTTAGAAAAAACTGTAAACTCTATCTCAGTAAAACTTACTAAAGGAACAATAATATCTTATAAATAAAAGGAACAAACTACCAGAAACACCAAATTTTTAGCACATAATAAGTTGTGTCCAAGTATACAAAATAAAATTTACTCATATAAAGTAAAATTTATAGTATTATTAGCAAATTCCACAAATAAGGTCACAGAAACTAATCAGAAAACAATATGATAAAAAAATTCATCAGTAGAGTTAGGAAAGATCCCAGAAATCATACACAAATATGATCAAATTGAGGCATACAGAATGAAATACCCATTTACTGTGCATTGCTCTCTTCAGGAACATATTAAATAGGTACCACAACTAATTATATGCAATGCCTGAAAATATTTTAAAAACTAAACTTAATATCACATAAATACAGTTTAGAAATTAGAATCAAATGATCAGCTCAATATGCTTAGAACAATTTTGATAAAATACCTCATAATGTCACTATTTTAAAAACTCTGAATTAACTATGCATAGAAATAGAAATCTGGATGAACAAGGAAAAAAGACTGCAACCTGCAGCCAGACTGGAGGGCTTAAAAGCTTAGGAAGGCAACACTGAAACCAAAAAGGGTAGGTGGTTGCCTGTGTAGCTCAGTGCTAAGTTGCTGGGTTCAATACCTAGTTCCACAAGAGGTAAAATAAAATAATAAATAAGTAATCTTCGACTTTGATTCTACATTAAAAATTTCTTTCCATTTGAAATTGTTGAGATAAAACTGATCCCCACATTACACTCCGACAACTGTTTCCTCCTTGATAATTCATTTTTTGGATATTTATTACTTCAGATAGCATAATTTTGGCATCCATAACCAATTTCTTTGATAACATCCACATTCAAGTATAGCCTTATCTTTAAATTATAAATAAATGGCTTAATTTTCAACTTTATTAAGTAGATTAGACATATAATTTATCCCTTATGAGAGAAATAACCATTACAGATAGAATTTAATTATATAACAAGAGGCATTAGGAGTATAGCCTAGCATTCCTTGGGTAATTTTGGGCTCAAAAACCTCTGCTTGAATGTTTCTGTTACTTCTTGAGATGTGCCTTTATGGTAATGTTTATTAGCTACTTATTTTTTACCTTGTTCTCTTTCTGCTTTAGCTGTCTTCTAGCATTGAAATGGTTCATCTGACTCAGTAAATTTCTATGATTTAGAAGGCTTTTCATTAAATGACATATTTAGCCTTCCCTCTTCTGCGCCTGTAGTTCACTGCTGGTAGCATCCTTTTGTAGAGTGATCTGTACCCGAAACTGAAAATGTAATCTAAGAAAAGTTCCTACGTTAGCAGCACTCTTACTTCTGTTCTAAATGTTCAATAAATTCTATAGGATTTATTCATAATTCTCCCAAAACATAGTCAACTTTCTAAATCACAACAAGTTAGTGAAAAGATATTTGGAAATATCTTTCCACAGTGTGACACGTTGAGGGAAAATTATAGCCTGCTTCAATTCACGGGAAGCATCCGACAGCTCTCCGGATTTGTTTAGTACTTTTTCTTTTTTAGATTTTGTGCTTATTTGGCAGGCATAATTTATAATTTGTCTCTCACATTGTAAAGAATATATATGTATTTTTTCTCCTTTTATTTAGCGAGCAGAATAAAATAAATTATTCTCGTAGGTCCTTTTAAAATTTAAAGTAGCTTAATTATGTACTCTGAATTTATGTTCTTTTCCTGCCCTCAGACAAGTAAAAGAACAATCTGTGAAGTGACCAGCAGCAACGTTATGACACGGAGTAAGAGTGGCGGATCTTGCATGTGTGGTAGGAGGAGTAATCAACTACCTCTTTGTCCTTTAGAACACTTTGGATGGCTTCCCAAGGTTAGTGCGTAATTGCACTCAAAGCAAGGCACATATCTTCGGGAAATTTATGTTGTTCCATGTAAGGCCTAACTTTGTGATCAACCTTTTCATCGAGTATAGTGTCTTAAATGATGCTAGCTAGATCTCTGTGCCCTTACCTATCAATGGGGGGGGGGTGATAGGACAGCTGCAAAAGTAACCCTCATTTGTTAGCTAGAAAAAAAATTGGAACACTGAGTAAAGGTCACCATTCATAGCTCCTTTCGTATTTAGCAGAACATGAATAGAAACATAACTTTTCCTTGTGATGGGATAAGTAAATTCAGTGATAAGTCAGTTTAGACACTGTGATTACATTTAATAAAGTATTTTAATTTTTTTCTTACTTTAAGATTATTTAAAAAATTTAGACCTTGTATTTATAGTACATTATTCAAGAAAGTTCATTGTCTTGGTTACTTTTCTCATGGTTGAGATAAGATACCTGGCACCCAGTGTTAACCAAGGCATTATTTAGACTCATAGCTCGTAGAGGCCTCAGGTGGCTGGTGCCATGGCAGGTGGGTATGGCACAGGGGCACTGCAGAAGAGAAAGAGCTAGTGGTGGGAAGAAAACAGCAAAGAAAGAAACAAGTGACAACACCAGCCCTTTCTATGTCTCATATTTTTCAAGGTTGCCATCCCTCATGGAGGGTACGGCTCAGGATGGGGCACTTTAATCACATCCAGAACTATGCCAAACCAATCATGATCTGATTTAGCAATCACTGAACTTAATCTCAGCTCATAGCCTGCAGGTCTAGCCAGCTCCGACACAGCCCCACCTATGCCTGCGTGAGGCTCTGGGGGTACATTTAGACACAAGCCATAGCAACGTATAATGATACGGCAGAGGCAGGCTAACAATACTGTTCAATTAGCAAACATGAACATTTTTCATGTTAGCTTTAGATGCATTGTTTTCACCACTTAAATATATTGGAAGACAATTTGTATGCCATCTCAGAGGCAATCATTATTTTGGACTTTTCTAGTCCACATATTTTATATCACATCATAATAATATGCATTTAAATTATTCATACTTAATTGTTTTCACATTTTCTGTATACTGAAATATGCTATTTCTACTAATGATCAGTGTTTCATATTTCTGTATGATATGTCTATATTCAACATGTGCACTTTAACTGTTGAATAGTAATAAATTACATGAAAATGTTTTTAATTACGATTGAACAAGATGAACATAAATTCATTTATAGTGCACAAACTAAACTTATGGACATAACTAGTTACGAACTTGCACCTACATAGAATGTTTTTTTCAGAGTATATGGCTTAAAGGAAAATGACTTGTTTATATGTCTAAATATATTCAGTTCCATAGATTAATTATCTTTCAGTATATATTATTCTGTATTTTTTCATAGGAAATATGGAATTTGCCTGGCCTGCTAAGTGTTGCTGAATTGTCTTATTGGATTCAATGAGTAAGAAAGATGTGACTTAGGTGATGGAGAAATGCTTACGGCAGCTTGGAATCTGGGGCTCTTCTCTGTGCCAAAGCACATTCGGTTCTTCAGGAAATAGTGAGCTGCTTTTTCTTTTTCTTTCTTTCGTTTTTCTTCTTTCTTTCTTTCTTTTTCTTTTTCTTTCTTTCTTTTTCTTTTTCTTTTTTTTTTTTTTTTGCAGAACCAGGGATTGAACTTAGGCTCTTCTGCTTGCAGGCAAGCACATATTCTACTGAGCTGTAAAATTTTGTATTTTTGCAAAATTCAATATTCATACTCAGTTAACAAGAAAGTAACAGTCACTCAGTCAAGTGACTTGTTGTTATTACTCTAATTTAGCCAATACAGATTTTTTTTCTTCTTTTCTCTCTCTCTCTCTCTCTCTCTCTCTCTCTCTCTCTCTCTCTCTTTCTTCTGTGATACCAGGACTCAAACTCAGGTCCTTGTGCCTGCCAGGCAAGCACTCACTCCACTAAGCTATATCCCTAGCCCTTTCTTTCCTCTTTTAATTTCCAGTTGATTATCTAAGTTTTTGTGAATGTACAGGATATTGCTGTACAGATCATTATTATTTTATTGTATAATAAATAATTTATGTGGAGTGTTACAAAGTGGCAACTCTTTGGGTAAAATAAAACCTAAATGGAGTAACTGAAAAATAAAGTAGTAGGTTTGGGGAGGTCCATAGCATTTTTAGAATGCTTTAGTGTAAACTTTGGTGTTAAGGTGTTATTTTGGCAAACGGTGAGAGGATGCACTTAGCCAAAACTGCAAGGAGCATATTGCATTTGTGGTGGAGGCATCAGCTAAGTTTTGGCTTTGTGTTCAAGTTAGAGCGAAGAAGTCAGCACATAGAAATAATGGGAGAAAGTGAAGTGGCTCTTCTCTGAAGAATAAAATGTTTATGTTAGGGTTGAGAAATGCTAGGGCTTCAAACCTGTGTCTCTTAAATAATTCATAGGGGAACTTAACTTTCCAACACAAAAGCATTAATATGTGTAGTTGTGCACCCTCCTTCTGGCAAAGATTAGTAGCTTATAAGGAAGGGAGGATTCACCCTAACCTTCATTTCTGCCATATGACTAGCTTTTCCTGAGATTGGGAATGAGCTAGAAGGTACAATCTTGGAATCAAATAGCAGTGCTTCTTGTGCATTAAACCTGCCAGCACACTGGTTTGGGCCTTATATTTTGGAACAGTAAAAAAAAAAAAGAAATCCTCTGTTTTCAAATTAATTAGACACAGGTATCTGATATAGGAAGACAAATAGAGTACGAAAGGCAGTAAGTCACTCAAAGTCTTCAATCCCATTTTGCCTTGCATAAATTGCAAAGTCCTTCCAGATTCCAAAAGAAAAATGATGAAATTTGACTTAGGTTACAAAACTGTGCCCATGTTTTCCTAGTCCAGACTAAAGAGTGTAGACAAAGTCAGGGAGACCAGCAGGGAACTCTGGGGAGAGCTTGATAAAAAAGGCAGAAATCTAGGACCCTTACCATGCCTGGAACATGTCTGCATAAATATGTTAAATTTTAAAATATGTTACTATTTATTCATCTGTGAATTTGACAAAGATTCAAATAATTTGAGCTCTTTGACTAGGCTTCTGTCGATATGTTTTGTTGTTGTTGCTGTTGTTGTCATTTGTTTGCTTTTTAATGTATTTAGTACAGGGTCTACAAGGTCTCACTACACAGATCGGACTCATAGTGACCTTCTGTTTTCAGCCTTACCAGCATCGGGATTACAGGAGCGTGCCACCACGCCCAGACTCAGTCACCAGCTAAGTGCATGCTAGCCAAACCCTGGTCCCTGTGCCTGCCTAAGCAGGTGCTTTAGTCTGCTGAACTATCTGGCAGGCCATCTTGTCTTGTTCTTCTTCTTTTTTTCTGGCACCAGGATTGAACTCAGGGCCCTGTGCTTGCCGGGCAAGCGCTTGTCTTCTTTCAATGGTGTTTTAATTTCCTAAATATCCATTTGAATCTGTTTCATGGACTGCATTTCTTTCTCATATTGAGTATTGACGGTTTGTAACGTTTTCTTATGTGCCTCTATTTTTTTTTTTTAAATCTATGTCTACTTTTGATGTGCTAAGAAAATCTGTCATTATGCTTATCACCTCTTTTCACCTTTGAGATTATTTCTTCCCTGATTTCCCCTACAAACTCATGCAATCATTTCTGGCTTCTGCCGCTACTATTTCAGAGAACTCAAGTGAGTGGCTTCTGATGTCGTCTGTCTCTTTATCCCTGTTATTGGTCCTGCATGAGTTAGACAAGTGGGTTGCAATTTGTTTTGCCTGTCATCATGTTTTATTTTTTAAAATTTTATTTTGTTTTCTGTGTTCATGCTTGTAGTAGCAAGACTTCCTCAGGTCAAAGCTCATCCTCAGAGATATCTTCTATGTTTAGGTGGTTCTTTATTTTAGTGTCTGTCCCAAGATCTTACATTTCTAGGTTATTAAGGATGATATTTTGATTCCTATTTGCTCAGAGCCAAGGCCATTAATGCTGGACTGATATGTATGACCACAGACAACTACAATGTTGTCTTACAAGGGAGAGCAACTGAATACTTCAGGTATAGCACCCTGCTAAAGTAGTACATTTAGCAATCGCAATAGTATCAAGCACAATCTAAAAGATGGCAAATTGTGCTCTAACTTTTTATCTTTAAATGTGTTCTCTAACAATAAGATTGGTACTGTTTCATAGAAATCTGCAATGACCTTTAAATAAGGGCTCATCTAATATA